>PISX010003721.1:0-132561 GCA_004024625.1 Mellivora capensis
CAATTTCCCTCAACTCCCTTCTCCTCTCCATCTCCCCATGTCCTCCATGTTATTTGTTATGCTCCACAAATAAGTGAAACCATATGATAATTGACTCTCTCTGCTTGACTTATTTCACTCAGCATAATCTCTTCCAGTCCTGTCCATGTTGCTACAAAAGTTGGGTATTCATCCTTTCTGATGGAGGCATAATACTCCACAGTGTATATGGACCACATCTTCCTTATCCATTCGTCCGTTGAAGGGCATCTTGGTTCTTTCCACAGCTTGGCGACTGTTGTAAGGCCCTCTCCTAATGCTTGGCATCTAGTGAACTTTCCCTCATGACACATCAGAGATCCTCTGAAATGCTAAACTCCAGGTTCAGTATGAAAGAAAAATACTGCCAAATTTCTTTTCTTTGCTCAAGATATTCTTGAGCAAACAGAAAGGAAGGAACAGAAAGAGAGTTGGTCAGTCTTTAAAAACGTAGAAATGTTTGGGATCTACAAGGCAGCAGGCACCTGCAAGATATTGTGGACATGAAATGATAAATCAGACATTGCTTTTGCCTTCCAGTCTCTGATAATTTAGTTGGAGGGGTAAGAAATGAACATGTGAAAATTTAACAATAAAGGATTTCTATAACAGCTCCAAACAATGGAACTGTTGTCAGGGGCATAATAGAAGTATATAATTTATCACCAGATGAATTCTGAGGTCAGTTGGAACCGGCCAGAAGAAAGTGAGGTCACTTCAGGCCAGGGTGGGAGAGATGGGTTGGTGTGAACAAAAGTTAGAGCCTGAGGTAGTGCTGGCATGCTCTGGTAACAGGCAAAAATCCACTTGGCAGAAGCAAGGAGGAGAGTTTCAGGTAAGTGGAGAATGAGGGAGGGCAGAACTCCGTAATGGAGGGCCTCGAACCCCAAACCAAGGTGAGATTTCATCTTGAGGAATTGGGCATAATGAAAGTTTTTCAGCAAAATGAGTTGAAGAGATTCTACGGCCCTCTCTGAGTCTCAGCAGATCTGTGGTCTGCAGTGTTTCTAGCCATCATGGGATCTTCTGGAACCCTTGTCCAGCTTCATCATTTTGTGCCCCTTAAAGGGCGCAGTGCTTAAGAAAAAACTTCCAGCTTGGAGGACTGGCCATACTTTTTCAAACAAGGGAGTTACTTCTTTTCAGAATCAAATGTCTGTGGCATTGAGCTTCCCTCAGGGGGCGGGAGTGACCAGGTAGCTTCAGAAATCTCCCTCCAGGACACTGTTCAATGACTCAGCAAGGGAGGTTTTGCAATAGGCTTATAGAACTTGATCAGCTTGCTTTTCTTAAGGAAACCTTGGTGTCCTAAGAAAACCTTAGCCTGGGCCCCTGCCCTGCCGGGTTGAAATTCCTTCTGTCTTCTGGTAGCACGCCTGTAGCACATGCTCTGGAATTCGTGTCAGGGAATCCAAAAACGGCTTTGGAATCAAGTCAAATTTCAGTTCAGGCTTTGGTTCTGCCTCTACCCAGTTGTGTGACGTTGGGCTAGTTACCTGGCCTCTCCTGGTTACAGTTTCCTCATCTGTAAAAACAGAAACAAGAACTACTTCGTGGCGTGGTTATAGGTCTTAAGTGAGACAAGTATTAAGTGACACCCAGTAGGTATTTTTTCTATTACAAGAATCCAAAATATTTCTATCAAGGATATTAGTCATGTCTTTTGGCTCCCCCCCGAAACAAAATCAGATTTCCTGACTTTCCAACTACACCTTTTCTTCTAGGCCTACCCTAATATTTGAGTCCTACAGGTGGCTCTGCTCCCCAAAGTGTGCCTGACCTAGAAAGGGTTCAAGGAGAAATTTCTGTTGCCCAAGAAGTGGGCTGAACCAAAGGGTAATCCTTCCTTTTCCAAATCTATTTAGAAGATCCTTCCCTCAGGAACAAACTGAACACAAAGAAGGGGGATTGGGGCATAAAGCAACAAAACAGGATTTCTAGTTGTAAATTTGTGTTTCCCAAATAACTTTCCAAGACACATGCTTCTATAATGCTTACTCTGTGCCAGGCACAGTTCAGCCGCTTTATAAGCATTAATTCATTGAATCCTCATAACAACTCCATGAGGTAGGTGTTATTATACCAGTTTACAGTTGGGGGAACTGAGCCACAAAGAGGTTATGCAACTTGCTGAAAGTCACACAGACATAAGAGTGACTTTAAACCCTGGCATTACCGTGAGGAAAATCATTGTACTAAAATTAGTGGAGAAGAGAGCTCCTCTAAAATACTTTCTTTTGACAGAGCTTTCAGGTGTTCTAACGAGGGATTTGTTATAACAAGGTGAACCTACAACACAGTCATCCATGGTGAAATACCTGAACCTTGCTTCCCGGGTGACCTCAGCTCTTGTGAGTGGTCCCCCTTACGACTGTTCTGGCTAGGCTGCTCTTCTCTTGATTTATGTCTTTTGACAAATATCGGTTGAGCATCAACCATGCGCTGGGCACAGTGCTAGGTGCTGGGGACAGCAAGATAATTACAAACAAGTTTTAGGCTCAAGAAGCTCACAGTCTTATGGGGAAAGTCGAGAAATGAACTGATGGTCACATACGTACCTTTCTTCACAGAAGTGAGCTTCACTTTCTCTAACTCAGAACTGGAGCCAGCACATTCATTTACAAGAGAGGCAACTGCCCAGTCCATCCACTGACAAAGCTAAGCAGGATGCCTTTTGTTCTTCGTCTTCCTCCCTCCTTCACCACATCTCCCTGTCTCTCTCTGTTCTTTGAACTTCTTGTCCTCCTTCCCTTCTTTTTTCCTGTCCTTTTGCTTTTCTCTTAGTTACCTGCAGACCTTGCCAGGGCCCCTCCCAAGCATTTATTCTCTGAGCTTGTCTTTTTAGTATATTTAGACATCCAAAGGCAAGTCAAAGAATGAAAAAGGTTGGGAAACACTGACCCAGATCTTGTCAAGCTCATAACCGGTTTATTTTGTCTCGTTACACTGGCATTTCCTGCCTCTTTGTGACCTCAATAGTGCACTGAGCATCCCAAGATGCTCCCTTATTCGAATGCAGCTTGGCTGGATTGTTAAAATGAGGAACATTTCAGGGAGAAAGAGATCAGAGTAGGTACCAGAGGTGAGGAAGAGCCAAGTCTGAGTCCAAAGAATAACCTTTCTCCTTGCTTTCAGCCCCCAAATGCCATCTCTGCACTAGACCTCCCTTGACAAAGCCCAGATGGTGTTACTGGGGAAAGTGTAGCAGCCAGAGAGTACCGAGAAAGTGCTTTGTTTGGGGCTCTGAGAAAGGGGACTAACTAAGCGGATGGTGAGAAAGATGAACAGACTGTCCTCCTACTAATGCTGCTTGTTACTCAGTAACAAGTCTGTGATGAAAACATCTTTAAGAGAGGACCTTAATCACAGTAACTTTCTTGCTTCTCTTCCATTAACTCTATCATTCTATCCCCCTTCTCCCTAAGAGACTTAAAGCACTGTCATTTTCAGAATTCAGTTATTCTGGGTCTTTTAGTGATATTGTTTCTCACTTTTAATTCATTGGAAAGCAGTGAAACCAGATGGCTCTGCCTCCCTTTCTGCTGCTTCGCTAACTGGTTCTCAGTTCTGGTTCCCAGAACTGGTTCTCTGCCTTCCTTTGTTTCATCCACTTATCTGTCCAGAAATCCATCCGACAAGCATTTATTGTGCTTCTACTTTGTGTGAAACTCTCTGATGGCTACTCTGGAGGACACAAAGATGGAGAAGACAAACTCAGTGCTTTTAGGAACTTGTAATCTGTGCAGGAGACATATCTAAATATAATAATAAATACAGATACAGAAGAGATTTTGTGGAACTTGCATTGACTTTTCTCTTTACCATTTTAGAAGTGATATGGTTCTTTAAAAACAAGCCTCCTACATTCTGATGCTTTTTTCTCTGCTATGAGCTCCAGGAAGGCCAAGTTGATCCTTTAAGGAAAGAGTTTGTCACAGGCCAGGAGAAAGGACTAGACTTTGGGATCAGGGTGGGAACCTTCAACCCCAAGATTTTAATCAGCAGGAGAAGAAATGCTTGGGTCAGAATCAGGCCTGGCTCCATGCCAGACCTTAAAACCAAGAAAGACATACATAACCAGAGCACAGGAGTAGATGCAATGTTTCCTTTTCCTTTTCCAGGATTCTTTTGTACAAGGTACTACCCTTTCTCCGAGGACATAACAGTCAAGAGCATCCAAAAGCCACGACACATTCATCCCTTTAAGAATTTCATCACTGGATTAGCTGCTTTGGGGTAAAAGATCTAGGAAGGGAGGTGGTGAGGAATGGGGATGAGTACACCGAGTAAACATTAGATCTAGAGACAGTATTTGAGGCAGGCAGTCATGATATTTGGCACAGAGTTTTCTAATTTTTTAAAAAATATTTAAAATATTTATTTATTTATTTGAGAGAGAGAACTTGAGTGTGGGGAGGAGCCAAGGGAGAGGGAGAGAAACTTCAAGCAGATTCCCTGCTGATCATGAGCCCAACTTGGGGCTTGATCCCATGACCCATGAGACCATGACCTGAGCCGAAATCAAGAGCCAGATGCTTAACCGACTGAGCAACCCAGACGCTCCATGACACACAGTTTTTGAACCAAATGATAACCAAGGAAAATTCAGGTAGATTCTCCATCTCTTCAATCGAGTCTATCAAATGTTACAAAGTCATTCTAGGTAAAATGGGTAGTAGAAGCCTCTATATAACTGAGTTCAAAACATGGGCCCCCAGATATTCTTCTATATTTAACTAGAGGATCAGTCCATTTTATTTGGGGGTGTTCAGACTCTACCTGAGTCTTGAAGGATGAGTAATTTACAAGGTGCACAAAGTGGATAAAGAGATTCTAGATAGAAGAGGGATGGAGAAGTGGTAGTGCTGAGATGGTGGGACTGAAGGTATAGTTGCAGAGAGAGGAAGAAGCTAGAAGGAGTGCCAGGTTTAGAGCCTCCATAGTCCACATTAATGAATGGGAGGCTGCTAGAAGCTGAAGGAGGTGAAGCCCAACTACAGGACCCACTGCCATGGGTTGGAAGAGTGGAGGGTCTCCAGACTTTCTTCTATCCACTGGGGCAGGTGGTTCTGGGATAGGAAGCTGCACGGGGAGACCACAGAAGAATCTGTTATAAATGCAAGTTGGGACATCGTGGAGGGTATGTGCTATGGTGAGTGCTGTGAATTGTGTAAGACTGATGATTCACAGACCTGTACCCCTGAAACAAATAATACATTATATGATAATTAAAAAAAAAAAAGAAGATATACTTGGAAGTTGGGGCAAGCCAGTGGCAACTCTGACGGCTGCTTCATGTCTGCTCCCTGGGTGGTTCGGTCTTCTTTGTTCCTCTGCGGCACGAGACTACAGTTTCTAGAGAGACTTGATTTGGGAGCCATTTCTGGTTTATTAAGGTGTCACTTGGACAGCGTACAAACAGCACAAGTGGAAACTACAAACCCACACACAGAATAAATTATGACATTTGCATTTAAAAGTAGACGGTAGAGGAATCCGTGCTACCAGGAGGGCTTCCCAGTCCAGTGTCTGGAGATTCACCAAGTGTCAGCAGCCCTGAGAGTTCAGGATCAATCTTCTGTGAGACTTCTGGAGCCAACTGCCCGCCTGCAAGCATATCTAATGAGGCCCAAACTCCTGCACACAAACATGTATACGCAAAGATGAACACACACGGGGCAGGGGTGGGGGACGGCCTGTAAACAAGAGTCACTTAAAGCAAAGTGGACCCAGTTGTGCTTTCCCTGTGGCACTGGGGGCCGTTCTGTCTCCTACCCTGGTTCTTCACCAAGTCCCTGGCTCCGGTGGGAGGTGTGTGTGGGGGGGCCCTGGGGCAGTGAGGCAGTGGGGGGTGGGGCGACTGCTGCCTGAGGCTAGGAGCCTCTGCTCACACTGCAGGGTGAGCACCCCTTTGCACTCCTGTCTGGCCTGCTCAGCCCTGCTGGCCACTCCCAGGACAGTGAGGGAAGAGATGTGCCCTCAGGGAAATCTACCAACTTGGGAGTCCCATGAACTGTGGGCAAGTCCTACATGGGCCACTCTCTAGCAGAGTGATGTCTGGGGAAGTTACCGCAGTTCTCTAAGCCTCAAATTCCCCATATTCCCCATCCGTGAAATGGGAACAAAAGTGCCTACTTCACAGGGTTATCATAAGGAGTTCCTGAAATTTTATATTGCCAAGTACCATGCTAGACTCAAGTTCAATATTCAAAACCTATTCTCTTTTCCTGCCTTCTCCCCCGTTTCTTCCTTTATATTTCACCATTTTGTATTTCCAGGTTTATGTAGCTGTCGGTGCTCATGTAATCCCAATGGCACCAAAACCACCTCTTGACAAACAGGGCCTCTCCTACCCCATCAGAAATTGCTGGTGTGTGCTTCTCCCACCTCCCGCCCCGACCCAGTACAAAACTGTACCACCAGAAAAGTCAAAGGGATGGGCCACAGGGACCAGGAGACTGTCCGGGCCTCTGGTATCATCTGAGCTCAAGAGCAAGACCTGGGCAGCCTATGGGCCCATGGAGACCTGACAGTCTCAGGAAAGCTGGAGAGATGTCTTAATGGTGGAAAGACATGTGCACCAACAGCGGTGTATAGGTGACTCTGAGCTGAGTCTGGCCGGAAGCTGGAAATGAGTGGTGGTGGTGTTCACAAACTTCAGCAGAAATGCAACCACCCCCTGCCAAGAGCGGGGCACGCAAGAATGTAAGAGACTCATCTTCCTAGCAGGTCTGTCCACCAGTTTGATGAGTGGCCAGTTTGATGGCCAGTTTGATGGGTCACAGTCTACAGCTCTGGTTCTGCAGAAACTTTCCTTGCATCTCTTCATCTGTATGTCTGCATAGTTCTCCACCTGGTATATATTAAGAGTTTTGTAGAAAACAGACTGAACAGGACAGAAGACCCTCTGTGCTCCTTTAGCACCTTTTATCTAAAAGTTATTTTTTAAGGTCGCTCAACCAAGTCTTTTACAGGAATGCTGTGAGGTAGTAACAAGACAGGCAATACCCCTCATTTGATAGATCGAGAAGAGCTCAAGGTAGCACAGTGCTTAAGTGAGCACAGCTGAAACATGGTAAAGCCTTGATCAATTCAGGGGACCGATCTGTTTCCCGAAGGCCACAACTGGCCTTCCACCTAGAGGTCTTGGTAAGGCTTGCCCTGAACTGACCTCTATATTCAGACTCACTCTGCTGCTTTTCACACCAGTGTGGGTTTCAAGTCGTCTTTGAAGTTCACGATAGGCGTTGAGCGGGCCCACAGCTTCTCCCAGGAAGCCAGCCCCCCCGCAGGGTCAGGGTCGGTGTCTGATGAGCCACTGTCACTGGAATCAGAGGAGCTCTGGAAGCAGATTTCACAGTAGGGCCGATGGCAGCGGCAGAAGAGCTCGTCTGAGCTGCTGGACTCCGTGTCAAGGTAGCTGCATGGAGGGGACATGGAGGGACAGAGTGGGAATCCCAGGGGCAGCAGCTGCTGCTGCTCCAGAATGTCTGGTGAGGCTCTGGATAGGTGTGGGGCAGCAGGACACGGTGCCCGGTCAGAGCCAGAAGGCTGGTGGGGAAAGGCTGCATGGCTCCCTCCGGCACCCTGGGGCTCTGTGTGGCTTTGTTTGCTGCCCTCCAGGGTGTCCAGCTTGCCTTGAGGATCTGGGAGTAGTGAAGTCTTCCTGGAAGAGGGATTTGGGACTCTGGAATCAGCAGTTTGGGGATCCAGGCAGACACTGTCCCTACTGTGCACATTGAGCCGCCCACTGTGTGCCCCAGAAACAGTCCTATTTGCACGATGCCCCACATATGCAGGTATAGAGCCTGGAAAATGTGAGCGAGCCTGCAGTGCGGCCCGCCTTCTCCTCACCATGTATGGGCTAAAGCCGAGCTCCTTGGTGGGGAGAATCTTCTGGAAGCTGTGGGTAGCACTGCTCCTCCAGGGCTGCTGTGGATAGGAGGGGAGGGGAGGCTCAGGGCCCAGGCCCAGATCTTGTAAGACTTCCTGAAGCTTCTCCCTGATCACTGAATTGACCCTTGACAGCCGCTTTTGGGGTTCCTCTGAGTTCTCCAGCTGCCCCTGTCTCTGGGGAATGGGGTCTTCTCCCCCTGGCATGAGACTCTGGGGGAGTTTCATGAGTACTTGGTCTTGTCTTTCTGCTCCTTGGCTTTGCTCAGGCCGTGGCTTCTGGCCGCAACCCAAATTTAAATGATCAGAAACGTCTTTCAAGTTAGACGTTTTCTCCTTCTGCCCTGGGGAGGAGCTGGTGTCCTTCACAGCCCGCTCCAGGCTTTGTACACTTGAGGAGAGCACTGAGGTGCTCTGGGAGTCCTGGGCAACCACACTGGTATCATTCTGAGAGTGAGAGAGGCATTCTGAAAGCCCCTGACCTACCAGGCTATGGGCAGAGGTTGCAACCAGGATGTTCTTGCCGTGGGAGGAGGCAGGAGGGACAGCCCACTCTGCGGGGTCGAGGGTGCACTCAGCTGACATCAGCCTCACTAGCTTCTCTTTGGCGTTGTTTACTTGTTCCTGCAGGCTTTCAATCATAGCATTTTTCTGCAAAATAAAAGTGAAACCATCAATAAAGAATGCTTCGGAGGGTTTTTACATTGTTTCCCATGGTGGAGAAAGCGTGGCTTCAGAACCTTGCTCTAAATCCCAGTTCCTCTGTGTGTTGGCTGGTGATCTCAGGCTCCGAGGATGTGAGTGAGGTGCTTAGCACGGTAACTGACACACGGTGCTCAATAAAGGTTCACCATGATTTATTGTTGGGTGATCTTAATTCCCCCCCATCCCCCACCAAGTTCCCCAGAGCGTGTGGCTTGGTCTGTGAGACGGGAGGTCAGATGAGGCAGAGCATTAGCTGTTTGCTGCCTGCTGCAGGCTCCTCTCCTCTTTCCTCAGAACTGAGAGGGTCAGGTTGCTTCTGTGGGAGACCACTCTGGATAACGTTTGAGATGGCCCAACGCAGGGTTTGTCACCCTTTGGCAAAATACAGATGAATTTCAGGCATATCTCAGGGGGATGAATGAATGAGGAAATACATACTTTGCCTCTTGTTAAACAGACTAGAACATTTGGGAAGAACAGAGAGAAGAGTGGAGATTCCTGCCCCAAAGAGACAAGACCCGAGCTGGGGGTTGGGATGGGTGCGACAAGATTCTCAGGTTGATGTCATCGCCTCCCTTGGCTGGACCTTAGGGGCACGCGCCGAAGCTACCGTGTCACGCCATTAGCTGGCGGTAGCTCCTAGAAAAGGGCAGGCACCAGAATTACTGGAGAAACTTTTTTTTCCCCTTTTTTTTCTCCCTTTTTATTGGAATAGTTGGGACGAAGTCTCTGATCACATAGAGCCAGGAGATGACTGAGCCTAGGGCAGCCCGGCTGTGGAGCGACCCGAGTCCTGCAGGGCTGTGAGCTGATACACAGTTTGCACCCAGGAGGGCTGGCTGGTGGGGGCTGCAGGGGTGTGCCTGTCCTAGCCACAAGATCAGGGGGCATGAAGCAGCAGGAAGGGGGGAGGTGGTGGGTGTGCCCTGAGCATCCTCTGCTTGTACAGTCGGCGACTGTCTAGCTCAAAACTTATGTCCACCTTCTGAGATTTCTGATGTTGAAAAGTAGTGGAGCCCAAAGAAGAAGTGATGGTCTTGGGGCAGACAATAACAGGGTCCAGGGTTTGGGGAGTAATAACCCAAACTGCTTCTAGGAAGTGCTTGTCCAAATCTGAAAATGCTGCCTCTTTGGGGTCATCCTCTCTAGAAGCTGAGGATGAGCATCTGGATATTCATTGATTGTGCCCTAGAAATCAAAGAATGTTTCCCTCCTTGGGCTACCTGAAGGAAGTCACCTGTGGACTGAACTTGTGGCTTTTTTCTCAAGTTGATATGGGAGTGTTGCCCAGAAGTGACCTTTATGGGAGCAGTAACTTAAGTAAACTAGTCCAGCAATAGTCCTCTGGCAGCGACTCCAAGCAGATCTCCCGTTCCCTCTTTATAAGCAGCAGGGTGACTTTCAGGTTCATCCTGGCTGAGTCTTCTTCTTTTATTATCAGGAAAGAGCCAGGACCAGTGAGTAACTTGTGAATAAGCGGAAGGCCCTTGCAGCTGAGCTCCTGCCTCCCCATCCTCCTTTTGCTCACCTGCAGAGTGGTGAGGCCGGGGCGTTGCCGGGGAAGTGTAGATGACTCAAGGACTCACCAGGAGTAGAGTGGATGAGTAACTCGACAACATCCATTCGGGCTCTTCTTGATATCTGGGTGGTGCCCGATATCTTTCAGAGAATCTCATGGGCGTGATTGAGCACAAGAGGGACGCCAACCCTCTTCCTCCTCAGCAGCCCTTCCTCCTGAAGCCACCCTTCCACCCCCCGCCGCCCCGCACATTCTCCTAGGCTTCAGGAGGTCTCCACTGCACCACAGAGTTAGAAGGAAGCCACCAGCTAATGACAACTACCCCAGAAAGTAAACTCCAAGTGTTGACTTTCTGTGCTCCAAATTCCTTTGAGTGTAGAAAAATAGGATAAACATTGAGTTGGGAAGAATACTTTTTTCCCAGCAAACCAAATATCTGAAGCTGACTAGTGACAGATTTAGAAATGTCAGCCTAAACAGTAAATTTCCCTTGTTTCAGAAAAGGAAGCGGGACTCAGTCTTCACCGTGGCTGCAGACTAATTAAAGGCGTGGTATGAGGTGTTGCCATTATAGACCAAAATCTGACCTACTGGGGCAGTTGCATTTAAATGAGCTTATTAATTACTACTTTTGGCCCACTGGAGAAGCAAAACATCCATCATCGTGTTTTATAAGGGCAGGCCATAAGGAGAAATAGAGTCACCCTCTTGTAGGTGAATGTCCTCTGCTGCAGAGTGTACAAGGGAGGGTCTTCAACCCCTGGGACAGTTCTGTCTGCTGGCCTTCCCGCAGCCTGGCAAGTCGGCGATGCATGCTGCCACAGCAGCCTCTGGGGCACCTCTGGCTGTAGGGTCAAGGTGGGCAACAGTGAGAAGATGAACTGCTCATGTCATGAGAAAGTAAGAAGAGGACACAGGAGACAGAGGGGCCTAGGGAGGGGGCTGCACAGAAGGGACCTGCAACCAAGGAGCTGGAGTCAGGGTCTGCACACATAGGGAAGCAGGAGGGATACTTGTGTTTGATCTAGCAGGCAGTGCTGGAACTGGAGACTCAGATACTGGAAGCTCTCAAGGCCTGTGGAGGGGCACTAGGACAAGCTGCTTGTTCTCAGGCCTGTTCTGGGGAAGATGTTCTAGGTGTAGGTTGCCGGGGAGGGGAGGGGGGAGGAGGCCAGGATTTTGCTGCCTATGCATCTGTTCCCTATTAGGGCCCTTCCTCTGCAGACTCCAAGCGTGTTTCTGGATGGAGCAGATTCAGTTACTGCGTGGGAAACAGGGTAGCATGGCAGAAATACAAAAAGCACGTCACAAATTACCATAAGGCTAAAGAGTCAGGCCACTTGGCTGTTCCAGCGTTAGCTGATTGTGAATAAAAATCATCCTGGTTGTTTTCGCCAAGTTTCCAGCCTTCTGTTTAGCTGGAAAAAAAAATGCTTCTTTGAAGACTTCACAGAGTATCAAAGGCAATGCTTCTTACTCCCTTGCCAGGTAGGAAGAAATCTGGCTTTGAAATAAGGTCCTGGGTGCTTCATGAATAGTCAAGAAATGGAGAAGTATTATTCTGGTGGATTAAAGAACTCCAGACAGAGGGTGTGGTGTGAGGGAGTAGAGGAGCACAAGCAGGGGTGCCCCGGGAGGTGAATCCCTTCCCTTGCTGTGTTCCTTAGGTCCCCATCACACCATCCTCTCACGCAGAGACAACTGATACCCTGGGGTCAGGCCAGTTACGGTCAAGTGTAGTTTCCCACATAGCACCTACTCAGGTGTGTTTTGTACTGAAAAAGTATGAAATATAATTTAGTGAGTGTGAAAAACTGATTCTGCAGAGTCCTGGGCTTCCTTTCTGAGGCAGGGAAGCCTCAAGTTTTCCAGGTGCTTTCTTCAAGCCCACATCATACTGCCCAGTTCTGGGAGAGGTGCCAAATCTGGCTGAAGAACAGAAGAAAAAGGAGTTGGGGTTGGCCCAGTCCTCCCCTGGTGCTATTATGATAGTCAGAGGCCCTATTAAGCCCTCCACCCCATTTTGGAGACTTTCTGGGTTGGCAGGATGACTGAAATCTCTAGTTCAAACCTGGAAAGGACAATAATGGGCCCATAAGATCTTGGAAATGAGGGCACTACTCTAAGAGAATATATCATACAGCTAGGATCCACTACTGCTCAAGACCTTTACAATACTGTTCCCCCTGCTTGGAATGCTTTTCCCTGCACCTGGTCAATTTGCACTTAACCTTCAGGTCTCAACTCAGAGGATATTTTCTGACCATTCTAAAGTAGGTTCCTCACTACCCATTATTCTGTCTTACCACTCTGATTTCTTCCTTCATAATTCTTTTTTTTTTTTAAAGATTTTATTTATTTACTTTTGTTAGAGAGAGAGAGCAAGAGAGTGTGCATGAGCAGAAGGGTAGAGGGAGAAGCAGACTCCCCGCTGAGCAGGGAGCCCAACACAGGGCCTCAAGCTCAGGACCCTGGGATCATGACCTGAGCCAAAGGTAGACACTTAAATGACTGAGCCACCCAGGTGCCCCTTCCTTCATAACTGTTACACAGTTTATAATTATAATTTACTTGATCAACATCTGTTTCCTTCGATAGACTATGAGCTGTATGAGGGTAAGGACTGTACTTGATTCATTCATCAGCACTTTGCGCAATACTAGGTACACATCTGGCCAGTGAATGAATGCAGTGGGTGAGGTCAGCGACCTGAGGGTCCCTGGGGAAATGCTGAGCTTTCTGCCTGGGGCTGAGGGAAGCGGGAGTGGCTAGGAAGTGGGGGAATGGAAGTATAGGAATGTCAGCAATGAGACATCTGGGGTCAACCTTCGCATGACTGGAGTTCTTGCTGACAGAGAATCCACCAGGCAGGGGTCTAGCTTACTTCTGTGAGTAGTCTGTCCATGGAGTTTCTCTCTCCTCCGGCATGGCAGTTCTGCTCCTCACCATACTGGGTATGGAAGCCTTTGCTGGGAGTGCTGAAATATTTGGCCATGCGTCTGATTGTTTGGTTTTCCTCTTCAAATGCCTTCCACTGCTTCAGCTGTTAGATAAAAGAACACATGTTATTTATTTAATTACACTCCCAGAAATACATTCTCACTCTTTTTCAAGAATATCAGGCATGACCATGTCACAGACACACACGTAATGTATAAACTATTCTCTTCTCAGAACATATTTTACTCTGGGAAGTTCTTAAACAGCAAAGACAGAAGGTATAGAGAAGGTCAAGGTCATTCTCAGTTTAAAAAATGCCAAAGGAAGAAGATGACAGGTAGACTGGTCAAGGCGAGCCAGAGTTGAAGTATGCTTCTAGAGCCATATTCTCAAGCCAGAGTTTAGGAGCTATCATGGGGCAAGGCAATCTAAACATTGTATGTTTCAAATGAAACTGCTCTTAGTTGTAAGTAGCTGTTCTTAATTATTCTCATTTGTGGAGTAATGGTGTGCTTACTGCTACTGAAAGCCCAGTTCTTGCCAGAGGACTTCTAACCCAAATCAATAATCAAGTCTCAGACAGCTAGAAAACCACAAATGTCAATAAAAATCAATAGAAATGACAGAACATTAGGTCTGAGAGCTGACTGTCCTTTTTACATGACAAATGAGGAAAGACTCAGGAGGAGTATGACCTTTCAAGGACCCACAGCCAGTTAGCAGCACAACCCCAGCTGTTACCAGGGCCCTGAGCTACACCACATCTCCTCAGCAGGGCTGATGAGACAGAGACTGGTAACTGTGCGGGTCCTATGGAGGGTTTTTCAGGAGAAATTGGTTTTGAGAAACAATCTGTGGAAGCTTGGGGCTGGTTTAATTTCATAAGAATGGAAGTGAATATAGAACATTCATGGGGTGCCTCGGTGGTTGAGTCGGTTAAGCATCTGTCTTCAGCTCAGGTCATGATCCTAGGGTCCTGGGATCAAGCCCCACAGCAGGTTCTCTGCTTGGTGGGGAGCCTGCTTCTCCTGCTCCCCTGCTTGTGCTCTCTTTTTCTGTCAAATAAATACATAAATACATTTTTCTTTAAAAAAAAAAAAAAAGCATTCACAAACAGGGGCATGGTCCTGGGGCCAGGGGTGGGGGGAGCGGTAGTGCTGGACATTTCTCTTTCTTCCTTAAGGAATTTTCACCATTAAGGGTCCTAGTGATATGTGCTGGCTCTAGATAGGATGCTGAGGGGTCTGTGGGGAGCCACACAGGGATCCTGGAATTGATTTGCTTATTCATCAAACATTTATTAAGCTCTGGCTATGGAGTGTAACCCAAATTTGGTAAAGCAAATAGGATACTAAATTCCCACCATCAACTGCAATACTTTCTCCCCCAAGTCCTCCTGGGTCCTCTGTTGACTCAGCATGAGTCCTTTATGGTATCAGGAGTCTGCATGATCTGTGCTGGGTCAGGCGAGGACCATCCCCTCTGCATGCCCTTCTCAAAATCCAGCTCCCAAGGCCATCAGCTCAGCTGGTGACTCAGGAGTTAGGAGCCTGGCACTACAGCCTCAGTCTGTGGTCTTCAGTGGATGGAGCAGACCTCTAATGTTCTCCTGGCACTCACCCTTGCAGTGTTGCAGTATCTCTGTTCTCTCCCAGGACCCCTTGTTTCCTTAGCAGTATAGCTTTTCCTTTTTCTCCCCCAGCAACCCCCGTCTGAATTGTCTCTGCAGGGCTGCTGGAAGAACTTCTCAACATTGGTGTAAGGGCAGCACCAGGGCTTCTGGGCTGTCTCACCCTAAGCTGGAGGGCACAGCCAGGGTGCCCCTTGACTAAATCCTCCTCTTCCCCTTTGTGGGGATCTTGGTCCTTAAGACTTGACATTTCTGGAACATGGCTATAAATGACCCCCAGGCCACAATTTCAGGACCTCTTCATGGCACTTCCTCCAGAAGGCAAACATTTTCTTGTTTTCTCGGCCTCTGGGCCGTGTGGGTGTGGTGGGATGAATAATGTTTCCCCAAATATTTTCTTCCCCTCCTAATCTCTGGAACTTGTGAATCTGTGACCATACACGGTGAAAGGGAGTTTGTAAATGTGACTGAGTTAAGGATTTTGAGAAGGGGAGACTGTTCTCGATTTTCAGGGCAAGACCAATGTCATTGCAAGAGTCCTTATAAGAGGAAGGCAGGAGAGTCAGAAGAAGAGATGTTGCCAGTGGAAGCAGAGGTCAGAAAGAGAGACAGATAAAGATACCACACTCTTGGCTCTGAAGACAGAGGAAGAAGCGATGAGCCAAACAAGCAGCCTCTAGAAGCTGGACAAGGAGTGCAAACACATTCCCCCTACACCTTCCAGAAGGAACACACACCTACTGACATCTTGATTTTAGTCAAATAAGGCCCATTTCAGATGTCTGACCTCCAGGGCTATCAAATAATAAATGTATTATTTTAAGCTATTGGATCTGTGGTTATTTGTTACAGCAACAATAAAACGTTAACACAGTGGGATTGGCTCTCAATCTCTACCAGGTAAACCAGGGTCTCTGGAAGCTCACCCCATGTGCCTCTCTCACATCCTGCCAATCTCCCCTTGTTTCAGTTTGTGCTTCAAAAAGTGCAAGATGCACAAGTGTTATGGTGCTCCAAACATACCCTGTTCTGTCTCCTATGTCTGCCTCTGGTCATGGTGTTCCCCCATCAAAAATGCCACCCACTGTCCTCCCCCAATCTGCTCAGTGAACTGTTATTCCTCCCTCAAGACTGGGCCCAAATACCCCATGTTCTGAGAAGTGTCACTGAGCTCCCAGACAGCCTGAGGGACCCCTTCCTCAGCATTGGGTAACGTGCCTTCCTCAGACACCTAACAGATGTATTATAATTCCTTTCACATCTGCTCCCTACTAGATCTGGAGGTGGGTCCACATGTTGACCTACATATTTCCTGCAGTTAGTAAGTGATGGACAGATATATGAACAAATGAAGGAAGCTTTCCCTTAGAAAACTAGGGGGCGCTGCGACCTATGCAGATAACTATAAGGCAGAGTAGAAATTCCTAAACATCTTCATGAGAAGCAGATGGAACACTTGGGGAATGCAGAGGAGGGGAAAAAAAAATAAAACATGCCGTATCTCAGACCCACCTGCCTCTCAGAGAGAGAGGGATGGAGGTGGGGATGTGTACAGGGATGGGTCATGTTCAGGTCACAAAAGCAGAGGCTGGTTCATTGCTGGTGATGACCTCAGTGTTTGGCATAAATACTTAGGCATTTCCTGAGGGCCTGTGTAGAGTGCTACTTGGCCCACTAGCCTCTTCAGTAAGGTCATCCATTTCACTCAGCTTTCTAGCGCCACCTAGCTGCCCTTGACGTATCTACGCTTCTGCTTGCATAAAGCCCCTCCCATCAATCCAGTCTGAAGGCTTAGTCACAAGAAGGCAGTCCACCTCCTGCTGCGTCCCCTCCCTATACAGCTCTCCTCACACAACTTTCCAAATTTGTCCAGCTGTCCTATTTTCCTGGAAGACACAGTGCAGGTCTCACAGGGAGAATCTTTCTTCTACCAAAGGCCACTGAGCTAGAGAGGAAAAATCAATTTAGGGGCATACAAAAAACTGACAAGCCTCAGTTACTTTCATATTTTGAAAAATAACTTACCCTCCTAAACCTAAACTACGATAAGCTATAATATATATTTTTTGGTTTTATATCATGTTCTGTTCAAGAGGAGAAAAAGCACGAGACAGAAAATAGAAGAGGAAAGACAAAGAGAATGGAAGCTCAGAACGACTAGGAAGAAAAGGGGGGGGGTGAGTCAGAGAGAAAGAAAGAGAAAGACCCACACTGTCTGTCTGCCCAGTTGCTGTACCCCCTAATATTTCCATTTCCACTCCCACTTCAACAAACCAACCGCTTGTTGCTTAGGTCAAACCTGGAAGTGAGATTCCAAGCTGAACTTTGTCCTGTATGTTTATGTCTGTATGAAGATGGCAGTGTACCTAAATATTACCACTGAGGATTCAAACACCAAGGACAGTGGAAGTCTTGCATCTGAGACTCAGATGGGAAAGGGAAAGAGGTGGGTGTGGAGGGGGAAGTTACAAGTAGGGCCACATCATGGAGGTTGCGGATTCACTCAATTTTCAGAGAGAGGTCTTGGTTAGGTCAGGAAGGCTTTCCTCTAATAGTTCCTAGGTGATTACTTCTGCCCCAAATTATCTTGTTGTCTTTCAGATACTCTTATTAGCTCTAAATTGTATCCTAGATCTGTTCTCTGTGTTTTCTTAACTAGTCTCTCATTTTTTATCTGTCCCCTTATTTTCTGTTACTTTAAATTAATTGACCAATTCAGTATTTTGCCATGTCCAATTGCCTGTTCAATACTTTTATTGGTATTTTAAGTTTCACACAGTATTTTTCATCCTTATTTAGTATTTCATTTTTTTAAAAGATTTTATTTATCTTATTTGTCAGAGAGAGAGAGAGAGAGTATAAGCAGGGGGAGCAGCAAGCAGAGGGACAGGGCAAAGCGGGGAGAGGGAGAAGATGTGGGGCTTAATCCCAGGACCCTGAGATCACGACCTGAACCGAAGGCAGATGCTCAACCAACTGAGCGACCCAGGTGCTCCTATTCAGTTTTTCTAAGATTATGTCCTTTTCATGATGGTTCCCTTGAGTTGAAGAGCGGCAATATCCTTTGAATCCCATTGACAAAACAAATCAGATCTATTCCAAAAACTATTTTACTTCAGAGGAAGGCAGCTTCTCCAGATCTTCAGAAGTTTGTGGTCCAGTTCTTGTGAACTGCAGAATTTCTTCATAAGTCCTTTCCTCCTGAATCTATAGTCCTACGTGAGAAGAGCTATAGTTTCCTAGTACAGAAATATGTTTGCTTGCCTTTTCACTTGTAGTCCCAGGATGGCTTCCATAGCTCCAGTTATCACAAACATTCAAGGTAAGAAGAAGGTAGAATAGGTGATGCCAGCCATGCCTTCAGTTTGTTGTTGTTGTTAGGAAAGCAAAAGCTTTCTCATAAGTCTGCTAGGAAACCTTTAGTGTTCAAAATGGTATCACTTGGGGACCACTAGCCATGAGGGAAGTTGGTAAACAAGTCTTGAGCCCTTTCAGTCTATGTAGTGGAGATGAGCAAGGAAGAAAGGGGTTGGCAATGGATGGATGGGTTACCAATCATTAACATTGGCCACAGAGCCTAAGGGTGGGTCATGCAAAAGGTCCCTGCCCACTCCCCTTTTCCCATCTCCTAGAGAGGAACAGCCCTTTTTCTGCTACACCCCAGACAAATAAGCCACAGCTCTCATGACTTCCTCCCATCTAGTTCTTATAACATAGAGATTCAGCGAAAATTCCTCCAGTTTCTAGCAGAGATGTAATACCCATCTTTGATTTTTAGTGCTGCTGCTACAGATGTTTGCATATTTGTTTACTCTCTAGATTACTTTAATGAGAATTTATGAAAGGGAAAGAGAGTAAAGGCCTTTGCCTGTGTCACACCATTGTGCCCCAAAGTGCAGTTGTCACCCTCCCTCAGCCAACACTTAAATAATCGGTTAGCTTCCTCATGAAGTCATTCCTAGTCAACTGCAAGCTGCAAAGGGAATAAGGATGGAGTCTAGAGGGAGTAGTAGGATTAGGGAGGCCTCAGGGGAAAAGAAAGAGATCTAGAAGGGAAACAGGACAGGTGCCTAATGCCAAGTTCATTAACTCAGATATATGTGGTTCAGTAGTACCCTAGGGCATTACATGAATAATTTAACATCACTTTCAGAGCCCAGGGAGTCCTTCTTTCCTTCTGACTCCCTTTCTTTCTCTTTGCTCTCTGGATATTTCTGCTTCTATCTTTCTCCCTCATTTGATTTTTTTTTCTTAATTCCCATAGTGTGAAACACATTTTTATTCAGCTTTTATTTCTCCTTATTATAAAAAGAAATGTTCTATATTGTCTTCTAATAAAAAGAAAAAAAAACATTTTAAATTGCATAAATTTCCAAATGAGTTTTTTCTGTGAATCTGCAACCTCCAATAGGAAAGAAAGAAAATTTCCTCACTCCCAGGCTAGTGAAAGAAACGACATTATCAAGGAGAAGGGGGGACTGGAGATGAGTGAAGTCGACGGGAGGGTAGGTGGACAAGCTGGTCTGTGAGGCAGCCTGCCAGGGCTAGAAACATGCTGCCATGCCTGCTCAGCCACTCTGGCCTGTCCTTCCTGCTGATGGGGAGCAGAGTTGTCCTCTTCAGGGAAGTGAGGAAGCAAGAACAGAGAGAGCCCGCTCACGAGGAACTTGCCTTCCTTCTGACTCCCCAATAAATGGTATCCAAAAGTCTCAATAGAAAACAAAGTGAGCGGTTTATCACGTCCAGAGAAGCCTCTGGAATGACAAAGAGGATTAGCCTGCCAAATTCTCCCTAGAGCGTACCTGGGGAATGAAGATGAAGCAGTTGATCGTGGTTGTGCAAACAAAGATACCTCCAGATGTGAGTCCAAAGACCAGGTTGGGCCAGGAATGCAAGTATCTGGTGACCACGAAGAGAAGCCCAGCAGCCACTACTACGAGGTTGACCCCAACCATGATGGTTAAAGACTGATTCACAGGAGGAGAGCTGACGTGGTCAGTCAGGCCAGCCAGGTAGGCACCATAGAGCAGCAGCAGGCCCTGGAGATGAAGAGAACCCGGGACTGAGAAAAGTGTTACAATGGGCTCAGTGTCAAAGAGCAGTAAGGTTGGAACCAATTTCCTCACCTTTAAAATAGAGATAATCAGACCTACCTTAAAGGGTTGTTATGAAGATGTATTGAGATAGCACATGGGAAGACCCTAAGGGTAGCCCCTTATACCTAGTAGGTGCTAAATAAATGTGATTTTCCTCTCCTTCCCTGGGATTTAGTTTACTGAAGGTCAGCAAGTCAGCCACCAGACAGGACTCTGCTGGGACAGGGCACAGGCAGGATGGTGTAGGTGGGTAGCAGGTCTATAGGATGCGCTGCTGGGCACTCGGAGGGCAGTGGGCACGCGTGCTGTCAGTGGTAAGGACTACTGCACCTGCTGTGTGGTTTTTCACTACAGGGAGCTGAGGGGCACGTATAAGTGAAAACAGCCCTATGGTCTGCTTGTCAACCTGTGTGCCATGGCAGGGGCAGCGCCCTGAGGAATGGGCTTTTCTCCCCCCCTAATTTCCCCAAAGACACCATCTGCTTGCCAAGCCCTGCACCTGCAAGATTGCATCTGTCTAGAAGGGATGACTTTTTCTAATTTACACAAAGGATCTCTACAGGCTAGCAGCGGCTCTGTGCCGGTGGGTGTTTATGGGAGATGGAAAAAGAGCACAAAGGCAGGCTGGGACCTGAGCGAGGCTGTGGAGCAGGCAAGGCAATAAAGGCTTCATCTATACCCTTCATCCTCTGTGTGACATTCCCTGCCCCCAACACCAGGAACCCAGGGCCCTATTCTTTCCTCTTTCCCATGAATATAAAACTGCTCTCAGATTTCTCACTTGTACTACACAGAAAATTACTCACAGCACTTTAAAGTGCTGCCTTTCCTAGAGGGATCTGTATTGAAACAGAAGTCAAAGCTGTGATCAATAATACGTAATGTATAGATTCAAGATATGTTTGTTTATGTACAAAGGATGATAATAGGTGCAGGGTAGGCAAAGGTGTTACAAAGAGGAATAAGTCATGGTCCTGGCTTTCAAGAAGCTCAGTCTGGTAGGGAGATTTAAGGCAAGCACACAGATGTCCATGTTTTGTCACACAGAATGTGAAGATGCCATGAGGACTGAGGTGTGGGTGGAAAGTACAGATATTCACAGGGAGAACTAATAATGAAAGCAAGGCCCGTATTAGCAGGGTACCTGCCAGTGACCCTGAAATCATACAATCTGACCAACTCCATCTGCCAGGACAGCCCTAAAGATAAATTTTTGGAGGACTGGCTGTGCCCACTGTGAAGGAGTCAACAGTGAAGGGATGCCTTCTGGGCACCCCTAATGCCCAGTATCCCAGGGGGGGCCTAAGGGCCAAGGATGGCCCCCCTGAGATCTTCAATGACTAGAAAATACACAAGTCGGGCAAGTGGAGCTTGAGTTTGGGGTAACTGACACCATCAGGTGGCATCTGGCAGACTGGATCCCTAGTAATTTAATTAAAAGTAAATGAAATTAATTCTATGATTTTGAACTATTCACATCTCATTCTTTAAAATGCTTTAACGCCATTAAGCCTCTTGCCAAAAGGGAATGAGGTATGAATAAAGCCTCTCTACATCCACAACTTGTGTTTGGGTAAATCATATCTAATACTTGTATGTCATTGACACTCACTTCTGAGAAGTGTGGGGTGGGGGTAGTTGCCAGGTTCGGGTGGGGGTGGGGTCCTGGAACATAATGTGAAGATTTAAGTCATCCTCAGGAAGTGCTCATTGACCAGGGAGCCTGTGAGGGGCTGACTCAGTCAGTTTCCTGATGCTTAGCACTCTTTTCCCCTTTTCTTTCCTTGTCCTTCAGAAAGATATTACAGTGAAATAAAATGGAAATGCGATTGTATAAAAGGCTATGGAGAAAATAAATCAACTTGAATCACAAAGTGAGCTTCTATGGGGGAAATGTTGAGTTTCTGTCTTGGGGAGGACATGTTTTTCTATAGGGCTCAAGAAATCAAACTGTCTAGGGGGCAGCAGAATATTAATAATCATAATATCTAACACTTATTGAGCTCTTTCCATGGGCCAGGAGTGGCTGAAAACTCTGATCATGCACTAACTCATTTGAAATTTAGAACAGTTCTGAGAGGATTTTGTCATCATCCCCATTTTATGTATGAGGGGACCCAGGCTCAAAGAGGTTAAATGAGGTTCAGGGTCAGCTAGGAAGGGGCTGAGTCAGAATTCAAACCCTATTCTGTCATATTCTGAAGTTCATTTTCTTAACTGTTAGCAAGAAACTAGAGATCAAGAGCTATTAACTCTATTAACTGGGGTTCTCTTTTAAAAACATTTCTATCAAAGTAATATATGCCCATAGTAAAAAAGCAACATTTCCCAATTCCAGCCCTATTTCTCAGAGGCAACCACTTGAACATTTTCCTAGTGGTAAAGTGAGTAAAGACCACTAGGCCTCTCTGTCCCAAGAATCCACAGGTAGTCTCTTAGCACCCAGGGCTTGCCTGAGTGAAATAGGCCTGCCCTATACCCCTCCCAGCCAGACTTTCCATTTCTCCATGCTGAAATCCGCTAATAGGATAGTTGGTACTAAGAACCTCCTGCCCTGTACAGGTTTCCTGTACCTGCTAGAAATAATATCCTACTTTTGCCAGCTAACAGAGACAAATGAGGCTAACTGTGGGAGATTCAGGGCAGTAGGAGGACACTTTGAGGCAGCTGGAACCGCTCAAAGGACACCAGGGATATTGCCATCTGTCTGAGGGCCAGCCCTTCTTCCGATCAGACTGAGAAAGGTTGGTGGAAAGCAGCAGGATACCTTGACCCAAATCTTGAAGAAAAATACAAGGAGGTTAATCAGGGCACTCAACAGAACAAATAAAGCTGGATAAAATGTCTCTGCATAATCTCCCTTGCAGGGAGTTGGGGAGAAAACTGGTATTGCCAAATCAATTAAAAAAATCAGACCAAGAAACGAGAGAAACAGTGGGTAAATTTCACATGATTTAGGGGAAAATTAAACGAGAGGGTTCAAAGAATTAGCAAAGTGACCCCCAAGACAAATAAAGAGTAGAGAAATAATAAGAGTCATGATTTTGAGATTAATGCATAAACAGAGGTTTCCTCTGATTTCAAGATTCTTTGCAGAAATCACCTCATTAATTCCTTTAATTCCCTTTTTGTGTGGCTATTTTGTTGGTGACAGACAGATTACATACCAAGGAGATGTGGTTACCAACCTTGCACACCAAAACAAGAGCAATCCAGACATCAGAGTACCGGGAAGCACAGAAGTGTGAGCTGGTCAGAGAGCAGGACACGTCTCTCCCTGTCACCTAGGAGGTACACAGAGTCAGGACGGAGGGAACCCACAGTTACCAGGAACACACAGGAGATCTTTGGGGACATCTGGAGCATGAACTCTTCTACAGCATGTGATTTCGCCCTTAATACGTAAAAACTATAACATTTAGGTGACTCGGTTATAATCTAAATGAATGTGGCTATGGGTGAAAGAAAAGATGATAAAGTCCGGCTGACGTGTGGATGCTTGGTGATGGCGGGGCTTATCCTCAGTTATTGTTTTGCTACCACAGTGACTCATATTAGTGCATCAAAATCAGCAAAATTATGAATTATTTCACATCTTGTTTCCGTTATTTTTTAACAGTTGAAACTGTACATATTAAGTCTGCAAAGTCAAGATTTCACTGTATACTTCAGCCCCTTGTGAGGCTGGAAACTTATAATACTTCCCATTATTTTAACTTATGTACTAGGCACAGTTGAGCCCTTTCCCTGCGTTGTTTCCCTTCATCTAAGCCACAGCCCTAGGAAATAAGAAGCACTATAATCATCACTTTACCTATGAGGAAACAGATACTTCAAGAGGTTTAAATGACTTTCCCAAGGTCACATGGCTGGTAAGTGGAATTTGAAGGAGGGCTGACTGACTCCAAAGACCACCTCAAAATACCACTTTTACTTCTCAATAACTAGGGGAAGTCAACTTCCTGTGGCTGAAAGTTCTCATCGTTGATCATGTGAAAGCAGAGATAACTGCTGGGCAAGTCTCATGTTCCGACATCTCAGTGGATGCTGTTGGAAGACACGTGGAGCAGGGGCAGTGGCTGTGGTAGCACACTTTGCAGACAAGGGGCAAGGCACTCACCACAGCCACAGCTCCCGACTCTCCCTGCTTTTTGGGTCATTTATCTTCTTGTTGGGAGAATGAACACAGAGTGAGTACTGCTGGGAGAATGACCTCAGTGTACCCACAGAAGCCTGTCCTCCCAGTTCGGAAAGTAGATTATCCCGGGATTGGGCCCCTCACCGTCATACTGACGCTGAGAATCTGGAGGCACTGGATGGGATCAGTCAGCACCCACGTCACAAGCAGGATCACATCAGCTATCACCAGGGCTGCCACTAACCCCAGTAGCTGCAGGTCTTTGATTATCTGCAAAAGAGTCAGGGTCATACATTTCCTTGGCTTGCTGGCTAAACGACACAGGGCCTAGAGTACACTAGGTCCTCTGAGGTTCCAGGGTCAGCCCTCCCAAGGGGCTTCACATCCAGCCACAAAGACGAAACACACACTACAGGTGTGCAATGGTGTCTATGTCCATGTCATCACCATCACCACTAAACGTTTTTATTTGTTTATCTGTCCCATATCCTGCCTTTTCTCACAAAGGATTAAGGAGTCTTATAAAATGAACGCACTATTATTCCTAGATATGTGCATAATCAGCATATAAAGATATTAATGTTTTCACATAAAACTGTTAAAAACCATTAACTTGGAGGGTGAGATTGAAAGATGAGGGTGGTACATATATGAATTGTTTGACTTAATAGAAAGAGGCTGTGTTACTTTTGTAACTACAGAAATAAAATTAAAAAATATATACTATGAAATGATGAAAAGTTGAAAAAAATCCAGGAAAAGAAAGAAATCAGGAGAATTAGGATGAAAGTTCAGAAGAAGAGAGTACACAGCCCTCATGAATTGAGGGAGAAATGTGGATCTGAGTTTTTGATGACCATTGAAAAGAAGAGGGCATAACTAGTTACATGATTCACAGTGTCTGTAAGATAAAAATGCATCAGTCATCAGTTGCTTCACCAAATTGCTTAAAACCAGTGATAATAAGAAAATCTTCAAATCAACCAGCAAAAAGGCACATTATCTGTAGAGGAACAAAGACAAGGATGACATCAGATTTCTTATCAGAGAAGGCCACATGAGAAGACAGCAGAATGAAAACTTCAAGGTACTAAAAGAAGAAAAGAAAGCCTCAACCTGTAATTCTATATCCAGCAAAAGTAGCTTTCAGAAACAAAGGGGAAATAAAGACTTTTTCAGATAAACAAAAGCTGGAAGAATTCAGCATTAGCACACCTGCATGAGAATGTTAATATCTTTAAAGCAAAAGGAAAATGATACCAGATGAAAATATGGATCTATACAAGGAATATTACCTTCATGGAAAAATACATGTTGATTTTAATTATTTAAATATCTTTAAAAGATAACTGTTTATCACAGACCTGTACCCCTGGGGCTACTAATACATTATATGTTTATAAAAAATTAAAAAATTATTAAAAAAAGATAACTGTTTAAACAAAAATGAGTAACAATTGTGTTGGGTTTATATGTAGAAGTGAAAACAACACAAAGATCAGGAGATGAGGAAATGGAAACATACAATCATGATATACTCATACTGCAAGTGAATGCCAATTATAGCAATGTTCACAAACACTTCCAGAAACTGAAGAAGAGGGAATGCTTCCTAATTCACTCTATAAGACTGGCATTATGCTATATGAAAACCAGAAAAAGATTTCATAAGAAAAGAAAGCTATATAACAATATTCCATGAGTATACACATGAGTATTCCATGAGTATACACATTATAAACATAATCTTATGAAAAGGAGTCCAACAATAAAAGAAGAGGATAATACATCATGACCGAGTGGAGTTTGGAAAACAGTGTTAGTTTGAGATCCTAAAATCATTTAATGCAATTCCACCATACGAACAAACTAAAAAAGAAAAAGAAATATGATCAATAGACACAGAAAAAATATTTGATAGAACCCAACATCAATTCTTTAATAAAACCCTCAGCAAAATGGGAAGAGAGGAGAATTTCCTTAACCAGGTAAAAGATATCTATAATATGACTATAACTAACATACTTAGTTTTGAAATACTGAATGCTCTCCCTATAAGGTCAAGAAAAATTCAAGGATGTCTGTGCTCAACATTTGTATTGAACATTGTACTAGTGTTTCTAGACAGGGCCGTCATACAGAAAATTGGAAAGAAACTCTTTTTTCACAGATAATACGATCATCTATGCAGAAAAACTGCTGGATCTACAAAAAAGATCTGATGGATCTACAATAAGTAGTTTAGCAAGGTTACAACATACAAGATCAGCATATGAAAATCAATTATATTTCCATATATTAACAACAAAAAATTGGAAAGTGAAATAAAGAACAATAACATACAATAGCATAAAAATTAAATACTTGGGAATAAATCTGATAGAAGTTATAAAGGATCTCCACTGAAAACTATACAATTAGAAAAGATCTAAGTAAATAAAGATATATACTGTATTCATGGGTTAAAAGACACAACATTGTTAAGAAGTCAGTTCTCCACAATTTGATCTATAGAGTCAAAATTCCAGAAGAAATCTGCAGAAATTGGCAAGCTGACTCAAAAATTCATATGCAAATTCAAAGGACTTAGATTAGTCAAAACAATATTGAAAGAGAAGGACAAAGTTGGAGAACTAACACTCCCTGACTCGAGATTTTATATAAAGCAACAATAATCCATATAATATGGTATTGGTGTCAAAATAAACAAATACATCACTGAGACAGAATTGGGTCCAAAAATAGATCCACATATCTATGGACAACTGATTTTCAACAAAGGTAAAAAGTAATTCAGTGAAGAGGACAGACTTCCCAATAAATGGAGCTGGAACAACTGCATATTAATATGTAAAAAATTAACTTTGATCCATAAATCATCATATTCTAAGATTAACTCAAAATGGATCATACACCCAAATATAAAAAATGAAAACTCTAAAACTTCTGCAAGTAAGCACAGGAGAAAACTTTTGAGGCCTTGGATTAGGTGAAAGTTTCTTAGCTCTGATACCAAACATGATCGATAAAAGAACAAATTGGTAATTGGAACATCATCAAAATTAGAAATGTCTTCTCTTTGAAAGATACACTTAAGTGAATGAAAAGAAAGACATAAATTGGAAGAAAGTCTTTGCAAATCATATATATTTGCTGATGGGCTTATCCAGAATATAAAAAGAACTCTCAAAACTCAATAGTAAGAAAACAAACAACAAAGTTTAAAAAAAATGGGTAAAAGATTTGAGTAGATACTTCACCAAAGAAGACATATGGATAGCAAATAACTATGTGAAAAAATTATCAACATTGCACTAAGGAAATGCAAATTAAAACACAATGAGATACCATTATAAACCTCTATTAGAATGACTACAAAGAACAACCAAGTCAAATGTTGGCAAGGATATAGAGGAGAGGGACTCTCATGCATCGCTGGGGGGAATGTAATAAGGTACAATCATTATGGGAGAAAGCCAATTTCTTAAAAAGTTAAACAGACACTTAACCATATGATCTACCCATTCTACTCTTAGGTTTTTATCCAAGAGAAATGAAAGCATATGTCTACTACAAAGACTTATACATCAATGTTCATAGCAGTTTTACTTTTAATAGCCCTAAAATGGAAACAAACCCAAACATCCATCAACAGAATGGATAAACAAACTGTATGTCTACACTTTGGAATATTACTCACCAATAACAAAAAAAGAACTACTGATGCATCCAACAACACATATGAATCTTAAAATAATTATGCCAAGTGAAAGAAGACAGGTTAAAAAAAAAGAGCACAGGGGTGCATGGGTGGCTCAGTCAGTAGAGCGTCTGCCCTTGGTTTTGGCTCAGGTCATGCTCTCAGGGCTGTGGGATTGAGCCTCACATCCTGGCTCTGTTCTCAGTGGGCAGTCTGCTTGAGATTCTCTCTCTTCCTCTCCTTCTGCCCCTTCCCTGGCATGCATGTACTCTCATTCTCTTAAATAAATAAATAAATCTTTTTTAAAAAAAAGTACATACTATATGATTCCATTTATATAAAATTTTGGAAAATGTAAACAAATCCATAGTGACAGAAAGCGTATCAGTGGTTGTCTAGGAATAGGAATGGATGTAAGGAGGGGCGCCTGGGTGGCTCAGTGGGTTAAAGCCTCTGCTTTCATTTCAGGTCATGATCCCTGGGTCCTGGGATCGAGCCCCGCATCGGGCTCTCTGCTTCGCAGAGAGCCTGCCTCCTCCTCTCTCTCTCTGCCTGCCTCTCTTGCCTATTTGTGATCTGTCTGTCAAATAAATAAATTAAAAAAAAAATCTTTAAAAAAAAAAAAAAGGAATGGATGTAAGGATTGGACAGGAGATGGAGATAACAAAGATTCACAAAGAAACTTACACAGATTTATACCATGATTCATGGATTTGTACCTATGTTAAAAGTTGTCAAATCATACACTTTAAAATATGTGCAGTTCATTGCATGCCACTTATGCCTCAATAAAACCATTTTTTAAAAAAGATTTTATTTATTTATTTAACAGAGAGAGATCACAAGTAGGTACAGAGTGAGGCAGAAAGAGAGGGGGAAGAGGGCTCCCTATTGAGTGGAGAGCCGATGCAGGGCTCGATCCCAGGACCCTGAGATCATGACCTGAGCCAAAGGCACAGGCTTAATGCACTGAGCCACCCAGGCACCCCAATAAAACCATTTTTTATAAAGAAATCTGTGTTAAAGAAGGATAGATAAACTTCTTGTTCTTTAGTCAATTTTTTTTTCATATCATGGTTACTCACAGCTGAGCTTATTATGAATATTCACTGAATAATGACTAATATTTGAAAAAAAATCATTCCAGAGAAGTAAACTCCTATTGAGTGGTATATTGGGTCTGGCTAGGACCTATTGCCAAAGAGTTTGATGGTTGAACTTTGAGGTTTTGGCAAGGAACCTGATAAAATGGGGAAATGTGGTCAGGATAACATCTGATGTCGGGGATATAGGTGATCTGGCTGCCACAGAGCTTCTAGGGTTGATTCTATCTGGTGAATGGATGTCCTCTTCTTTTCTCACTGCTTCAGGCCCATCCTTCTTAGTACAGAAAATGCTCTTCCACATGGAAAAGAACTGGGCTCCAGGAAAGGAAATAACTGCTTACTTGCTATAGCTTCTCTGTAATCACTGTCCCTCACTCCACTTTCAGTTCACATTTATGCCAAGCAACAATCTCTCTGGGCATCTTGTTCTCTCTCACACTGGTTCCAGATGTTGACCAGTTCACATGGTACCAGCAGTACCAGGGCCTGGGGTACATATGAAGCAGAAATATATTCAAAGTCCTATCTCCTAATAGCACTGGCACATAGCTTTCCAGGCTTGGAGACTTAGGAGACCACACTACTCCAAGGTTTGAAATGAGGAGTAGGAAATTCAGATTTCCAGAAAAGGGCCTACCTAGTAATCCAACACAAACTTCTCTAGCTTATAATCAATAATAAAGCTGCTGTTTGCAATTAGGCACTGGTATGTAACTGCTACCTACTCACCACTCTCTTGTCCGGGACCCTCTGGGTAAACACCTTGTAGAGTCGCCAGCTCTTCCCCAGAATAGGGCCAAATACAAGGGAGGTCCCAATGCACAGCATGGATAGTCTTATCTACAGAGGGAAAAGGACAGAAGCAAGAAGCATGAGAGAGACCTCTGTTGTTCTCCACATTCTGATCTTCAAAGCCTCAGTCCACACAGGGCAAGGGGCAGGATGTGGACTGCAGTAAGCATTCCAGTGATCACCTTTGAGAGTGCCCGTTCCAAGGATAAAGATAGCCACCACCTACAGGAGATGCTGATTTGAAAAAAAAATCAAAAGTTGGACATTTTGTTCAAAACAAAAACTTAAGATTTAACCTACCTGAATGAGAGTTTCCATTGAGCCTCCCACTAAAGCATCTCGATCTTGAATCCCAAAGAGGTAAACACTACTGTAAGTCAGACAACTGCCAAGTAAGGTCACAATATTCAGATTGGGACTGGACATCTTCACAATCCTAAAGTGAATCAGGAAGAAAGACACTTATAGTCATGACTCTTTGCTGTGGGAGTGAACAGAGCTTCCCCACAAGTATAATCTCCAATGTATCCTCAGAGTGAAGGGCCACTGGGAAGAAACCATTTTACAGCCCTGTAAAAAATTGTTAGGATTTAAATTTATTTAAAAAAAGGGGGTGCCTGGGTGGCTCAATGGGTTAAAGCCTCTGCCTTCGGCTCAGGTCATGATCCCAGGGTCCTGGGATCGAGCCCCACATCAGGCTCTCTGCTCGGCGGGGAGCCTGCTTCCCTTCCTCTCTCTCTGCTTGCCTCTTTGCCTACTTGTGTTCTCTGATGTCAAATAAGTAAATAAAAATCTTTAAAAAAAAAAAAGAACTAAATTCTGGCATTTCTTGCTTATATAACTCCAAGACTTAAAAAAAAAAAAAAAAGGCCAACTTCTAAAAAACAGGTGGTATCAGAGAAGAGTTAGGACTTTTCCATGAAATTTATGGTTGCTAAGAGACAACTATATGCAGCGTAGTGAATACATAACTAGCAGGTAGATACCTAAAGAGATACAGTTTGGAGCCCTTAGAAATGAGCTATAAGGTAAACTGCTATTTGGAAAGTCTTTGTGATTTTTTTTTTCCACAATTTACTCTATTTGATATGTAAAATTGTTTTTCCTTTCTCTGCTTGACCAAAAGAGAAAAAGGAAGCAGGCATTGAAAGGGATTTATCAAGTGACTACTAATAATTATCAAGGGACTATAAACATAAATATTGAATTTATTTAAATTACACTATTTAGACTAAAACTTAACTACAATGACATTCCTTAATCGGGTTTTGTTTTGGTTTTTTTTGGTCAAATAGTTTTAAATTAGTTTACAGAACAATTTAAAGATTAGAGGGAAGTATGGACAATCAGGGTGTCAGACAGACCTTGGGCACCAACGGAGGCTCAGGACAAGGTAAAAACGTATGAATTGGTTAACTTAAGGGGAAAACCAGGCTTACTCTGGACAGTGACTGATAACAATTAAGGGATGTCATTGTTTTAAGAGTTTTAGTCTAAACAGTGTATTCTACATAAATTCAATGTTTATATTAATAGTCACTTGATAATTATACTTAGTTATATTTTCATTTTAAAATAATAACTGAGGATGAAAGCATTCTTATCTATGTACCTGGATTACCTGGCTGACCACTTTAAAGTTGAGAGCCAAGACAAAAACCAGTTACTTAGTGCAGCCTACTCTAATGACAGTCAAAGTACTCAGAGGCATTAAACAGTTTGGCAGTGTTAGACTTGCAAACATGATAACCAACAATGGCCCAGCTTTGATTACTTTGTGGCTGGCAGCATAATTACATCCACATACAAAAAAATACCAAGTCATTGCCCTGGGACTCAGGCCCCAAGATAAGTTAGGCCAGTAAATCCCTCTGAGCTTTACCTTGTCTTGGAGCAAAAACCTTGATTTTTCTTTTTTTCCCTCTAAAAGTGAGAACAAGTTTTATGGATTCCCCTTATAAAAAGGGGATAACAATAATACCTTCCTCTCCCCCTGACAGAGTTGTAAGGACTCAGGGAGGTAATATAGCAAAGTGTGTGGCACAGTGCCTGGCACAGAGTAAGCATGTAGCCAACATTAGCTAATGATAATGTTAATCTCCCTATCTTCAGACTTTAGAAGCCCACAAATCACTTTTTCCTCTCCTGTTTCTTTTCTTTTCTTTTTTTTTTTTAAAGACATTACTTATTTATTTGGCAGAGAGAGATCACAAGCAGGCAGAGAGACAGGCAGAGAGAGAGAGAAAGGAAAGCAGTCTCCCTACTGAGCAGAGAGCCCGATGCAGGACTCAATCCCAGGACCCTGAGATCATGACTTGAGCCAAAGGCAGCAGCTTAAACCACTGAGCCACCCAGGCGCCCCTCTTTTTTTTTTTTTTTTTAAGATTTATTTGTTTTAGAGAGAGTGCACGCATGTGTGAGTGAGTGGGCATAAGGAGAGAATCCTCAAGCAGACACCCCACTGAGTGGAGAGCCTGACCTGGGGCTTGATCTCATGACCTATGAGATCATGACCTGAGCTGAAACCAAGAGTCAGCGTTCAACCAACTGTACCACCCAGGTGCCCTACCTCTCCTGTTTATCACCTATACCAAATCAATTGCCAGTTTCTTTCACTTGTTATTTTGAAATCTGAGTTGTCTCTTACTCTCCATTCCTGCTACTGCATGCATCCAAGATACAATCAAGTTAGGAGCAATGAAAGTGGAGTCAGGTGTGACAGATGAATATCCTGCTTTGCCAATCACAAGTGTGGGACTCTGGGCAAGTCACTTCACCACTCTGGGTTCCTGTTTCCTCATCTGTGTAAATTATGTTATCTTTCCTAGCCATCCCACAGATTATTGTAAAGATCAAATGAGGTGTGGCAAAATTCTTTGAAAACTAAGGTGATGAAAAACTACGAATTTTTAGATTTTTGATGTAACCTCGAACCCTCTGTAACACCAGTGTTTTTCCTGTCCTAATACATTCTGTATATTACTTTCAGACTTAATTTCTTAAAATACTGTCTCATCACTTAGGAAGAGAACTGCATGTATACAGATCAATTTTGTTTAAAGTCTCCTGTATCCAAATTTAAAATCTAGCCCTATCCTCTCTATCCACTCATTCATCTCCTCCGTCAGCAAGTTTTCAAATTGTAACTGAGGGAGAGTAATCTTCACTAGTTTGTCTCTTCCCGTAAGAAGGAGAATTATGGGGTGAATACTGACTGCCAAAGTAAGAAGAACCAGCAGCTTCACAATACATTTGTTAAGTAAAGTAATACCTTAGATAGACCAGTGCTGACACCGCTTAGAAAAGGGGCACTGCTGACCTGGGACTGGCTACTTGGTGAAGTCAGAAGCTTGAGCAGTGGAAAAACCACTGGGGAGATCTTGCAGGACAAATAACTGAGGCTGTTCTTCCCCATGACTACACACAAGCATGAGCCATGAATAGCTGATGATGACCTCCCTGACAAGCAGCTGCCCGAGTTCACAGCCTCACGTCTGTGCTGTCCAGATCACTGATGAGTAGGTTTCTCTCTTAATTCTTCTCTGGGGCCCTTTTATTTGAACACCACTCTACAATCAGATCTTCTTTGCGTTACTCAGTACTGTATGCAACCCTGATTTAACCTTTCTCCCTCTCTTGATTTAGTTAGGAGGAATTCAGTTTAGTTATTTTTTTAAAATTTTAATTATTGTTTTTTATTAACATATAATGTATTATTTGTTTCAGGGTCAGCTTAGTTATTTTTGATAAAATATCTATTACATGGTCTTCACACCTCAGAAGTTGATGCAAATTCATTTCCTAAATGGACATGTTGTGGACTTACATAAGTTTATTTTTATATTTTTCATTAAAAATTTTACTTAAAACTTGCATCAGAAAAAAATGAATGGAAGATGATTTACCTATTTTGTTTGGTGAAGTTAATACCTGTGAAGTCACTGAAAAGTGAATCATCTCCTATTCAGCAGATGAATTATGTATGTCTGGGGAATGTCTTTCCTACTTTAATAAGGGTTCACTTACATTTTTCTGTTGAATTAAAGATGAAATATACACATGCTGAATATTCTAATCAACCACAAACACATAATTTCCACAAAGCAAGAAGATTTCAATATTATATACTTAATTATAAATATTCGGTCCCAACAAAATTACCTATGTTTCATTTATAAAGAGGTAAGGGCTTGGACTGGGTTACTAGCACTCAGAAACAAGGTGGGTTTTGTTTTTTTTTTAAGGATTATATAGCTATCTCATCTTTTTCTCTTCATTTATTTATTGGCAATATAAGATGAGCTTTCTTGGGGCGCCTGGGTGGCTCAGTGGGTTAAAGCCTCTGCCTTTGGCTCAGGTCATGATCCCAGGGTCCTGGCATCGAGCCCCGAATTGGGCTCTCTGCTCAGCAGGGAGCCTGCTTCCTCCTCTCTCTGCCTGCCTCTCTGCCTACTTGTGATCTCTGTCTGTCAAATAAATAAATAAAATCTTTTTTAAAAAAAGATGAGCTTTCTTGATTTTTCTATTCTCAAGTAAGTCTCAATATAAATAGATAAATATCCATCTATATTTGTAGAACCTGTATAAACCTGAATTATCATTTCAAAAGTCTTTAAGGAATTCTGATGCTTATATGACATCCATCAGCTCACAGGTATGATGTTTTAAAAGTCTATCAAACACAGGTTTCTGAACTTCGAAGTTTATTACACTTGCTATGGGAGGACTGGTCATCCTATTGTTTCTTCTTTTTTTTTTTTTTTTAAAGATTTCATTTATTTATTTGACAGACGGAGATCACAAGGAGGCAGAGAGGCAGGCAGAGAGAGAGGAGGAAGCAGGCTCCCTGCTGAGCAGACAGCCTGATGTGGGGCTCAATCCCAGGACGCTGGGATCATGACCCGAGCTGAAGGCAGAGGCTTTAACCCACTGAGCCACCCAGGCGCCCCCTATTGTTTCTTCTTAATTCTGGTTATGAACTGAATTTGGAAACATGGCTTGCAAATAGGGTTGAGGGTACTTCTTGTGGCTATTAGAAAAATTTTTTCAAACGTCGCAGGGTCATGGTTTCTGAAATGCTGTATGTGGGTCACTAAGCTTTGCACTTATCTAAAACCAAGTATGAATGTCTTTCTAAAAAGATTTTTAATAAAACATTTAAGATTAAATTGTGAGAGTCAACTGAATTTCTTTTTCAATCCACTGTTTTTGATCCATGCTACAGGGGGATTATAAATGTACCTCAGCTACATATGTTCCAAATAACTTTATCATAATGTTGTTTCATGTGTTTCAGCACATAGTGATCACTTTGCTACTTTGCTTATTTCTAATGTTTTAGCTTCAATATCTAAACCCAATTAAAATTCTGCACACCTCAAAGCAATATATATATATATTTATGTGACTTCTAACCATATATATTCTAATTCTGTAACATAACAGTGAGAGCAGCTTGGCCCTGTTCCTTCCTCTCCTGTCTGGACCACCACTCTAGGAGACCATCCTGGGAGACTTCATTAACCTTTCCACCTCCAGATTTCCAAATTCTTTTATCATAATGACTTCACTTTATTCTTCTTCTAGATGCACATACCCAGGGTCCCATCTTGGCTGTTACAATTATTCAGAATGATTTTTCTTCATAAATTTTGAAGGCCAATATTCCCCTCTTTGATCTCAATGCATCTAAAATTGAACTCTTAGTCTTCTCCCCGGACCTGTTCTTCTCACATTCTTCCCCAGTTCAGAGATAATGGTAATTCCGTCTTTCCGTTGAGTTGGACCAAAAATCTTGAAGTCCTCCTTGACCCTTGCTCACCACCCACATCGAATCTGTCATGAAAACCCTATTGACTCTATTCTTGAAATACATCCAAAACCACTACTTAACCACCTCTGTTGTCACCACCCTGATCAAAATCTGACTTTGCATTCTCAATTGGATTATTACAATAGCCTCCTAACTGGTCTCCCTGCTTCTATTCTGGACCCTTCCTAAGTCTATTTTCAACATGGCAGTCATAGCAATCCATTAAGGGTAAATCAAATCATGTCACTTCTCTGTTCAGATGCCTGCAGTGCCTTTCCGTTTTGCTTAGAGGAAAACTCAGTCTTTACCAGAGTATACAAGGCTTATATATTTGGCCCTCGTTAGCTCTCTATCTTATTTCCTACTTCTTCCTCTTGCCCACTCCACTCCACACAGGCCTCCTTGCTATTCCTTGAAAACACCAGGCACTCACACACTTCAAGAATTTGAAGTGGCTGTTCTCCCTGTCTAGAATATTCTAAATCATGCATTTGCCTGGCTCATTCCCTCTGTCCTTTTATGTCCTTGTTCAAAAGTTACCCTCTGAACCAGGGCTACGACCCCATTTAAAATCACACTCTTTCTCAGAATTCCAAATCCTTCTTACCCTGTTCTATTTTATCTCCACCCCACCACAGCACTTATAACTTTCTAAGGTATTATACAATTTATAGATTTATTATTGTTTATTATCTTCTCCCAATCAGAATTGTTCATGATAGACTCCCAGCACTAGAACATTACCTAGGATATTGAAAGCACTCAGTAAAGGGGTGCCTGGATGGTTAAGGGTCTGACTTCAGCTCAGGTGGTGACCTCAGGGTCCTGGAATCAAGCCCTACAATGGGCTCTGTGCTCAGCAGGGAATCTATCTGCTTGTCTCTCTCCCTCTGCTGTCTCTGCTGCTTTTGTTCTCTCTCTCTCTCTCTCTCGTTATCTCAAATAACTTAAAAAAAAAAAAAAAGCACCCAGCAAACACTTGGTGAATGAATGAACAAGTCCCCTATCCTCCGGCCCTCTCATATGCTCACTTCTAACATACTTGTTCATTGACAGCCTGCAGACCTCCAGTTCCCTGGCTCTTCAGCTTCCCCACAGTCTGTCAGTCTCTCTTCCTTTCTGTACCCAACGTGACACCTCTGGTTGGTCATCTGAACTGTTCTCTCAGCAACACCCACTTCCTTTTCCAAACAAGCTCTTTTGCTGCATCTGCCTGACAAAACTCCCATCAGTTGAGGGAAATTGGGGGGGAGATGAACCATGAGAGACTATGGACTCTGAAAAATAACCTGAGGGTTTTGAAGGGGCGGGGGGTGGGAGGTTGGGGGAGCCTGGTGGTGGGTATTGTGGAGGGCACGCATTGCATGGAGCACTGGGTGTGGTGTAAAACTATGAATTCTGTTATGCTGAAAAGAAATTTAAAAAAAAAACACGTGAATATAAAAAAAACAACAACAACAAAAACATCAGTCCATTGTCTGCCTTTATATCCAAGCAGCAGAATGCCGGGGGAGAAAATTTTATAACCTTGCAGACTGTTGCCATCCAAATCAGTGACCTCTAACGAATTAGCAGGGCTTACTGTACCACCAATTAATCTTTTTATTTGTTCTATGAGATATGTTTCCCATTTTCTTTGTGGGTGACCCACTTCATTGGCTTCAAAGAAATAAGAGCATGTATCTGTTTGGATGATGGCCTCAGTCTAGGTTTGGTGCCTCCTCTATGGCTTTATAACACCCCAGGGTATATGTGCATCAGTACAATTGTCATGTTATATTACCAGCTTTTTATGTTTGTCTCACTAGACAGTTTCTACTCCTCAAAAGCCAGGCTGTTTCTTATTTATCTGTATCTCAGCTCCTAGCACAGTCCTTATAAAATGGCATGTGTTCCATGACCATTTGTTGAATGCATGACTGAGTGAATGAATGAACTCATTAATAGATATGAAAGACCCATCACTTCTTCTTTTCTTTGTCTTCTTTCCTAATTTCATTTTTCTTTGACAATGCTCCTCTCCTCTGTTAGGCAGAAGGATGAGGCTCTCACCCTTTCAAAAGTGTACCAAATGGCTCTAAAGCAGTAGAGATCTCTGACAGTGAGAGGGAAAGTCAAAAGCTGGTTCAATGTCTGTGTGTTAAGACAAAAAGGGTAATTCTGGGTTATGGTAAGCGTTTTAGGAAGCTCCCCCCAGGAATGGCTGAGATCTTCCTGGCATTATTGAACATGAAAAGGCCAAGATTATTTTGGGTTCTGTGGCTTTCCATAGATACTGGTATTTTTTTAAAAGATTTTATTTATTTATTTGACACAGAGAGAGATCACAAGTAGGCAGAGAGGCAGGCAGAGAGAGAGGAAGAAACAGGCTCCTTGCCGAGCAGAGAGCTGGATGCGGGGCTCCATCCCAGGACCCTGAGACCAGGACCCTGAGACCATGACCTGAGCTGAAGGCAGAGGCTTAACCCTCTGAGCCACCCAGGTGCCCAGACACTGGGTTTTGACAAATCTTCTCCACACCCCAAATTGTCACTGAAAAGCCTTGTCATTCAGATGATCCACTCCTTCCCCACTCAGCATGGTGTTGGGGGAGTCTAAAAATAAGTGAGAGAAAGAATCCTAACAGAATGCTGGTGAAGCTTTTCTTTGTTTCTAGGAAACTGCAGCATCTTGGGGATGTGTATATTCATATATGCACACACACATATGTGTTTACTTGTCTCCAATGAAATCAGGCCACTTGAAAGATTCCTTTCCATTGGCTGAATTCTTCCTGGAGAACTCCCCCAGGAAATGCTTTTGTCCAATATGTCTCTTACATCATGTGTCGAGGGCTGTGGAGGCCTAGTGATATGATGACAGCCCTTGTCGAGCAGTTGATGGATGAGTCCTCATCTTCACGACCACACAGATTCCAGTCTCAGCTGACATCTGCTCAGAGGTTAACAACATGCATCCATTCCCTGACTTCAGAAAATCTGCTGATCTTGGACTGACTTGCTGCTTGCAGCTAGGCTACAATGCATGCCTATTCTATACATCCTTGCAGCTACTAAATTATGTTCTGTAGTGAGCTAAAGCACAGTCCTGCTTTATGTCCAGGGTGGGCTGGGCCTCTCTAAATTTGCCTGCTTTCCTGTAGTTGTAAGTACTTCCATAGCTTTGTTTTACATGGAGAGAGCAGGCTCCTACCGCTGTTCTGTCAGTTCAGGCCTGCAGCTGCTGGAGCTGGAGATGAAACGGAAGAACAAAGACATTCTGCCTGCAGGATAGCTGGGGATTCATGGTGGTTGGATTTGATGACGTCTACTTTCCTTTCCAGCTCTGTCCTTCTCAACTTATGGCAGAGACAAGTTTTTTTCCCCTACTGCTGGCTTGTTAATAAGCTAGTCACACTTTTTATTTCTGCCTCTCTACCATAAGCAGGATCCACAGACTGACCTGGTCATCAGAGATGCTTTAGAATTTACATCTTAATCAATCAATCAGTCGATCCATCCATTAATCACCCAAACATTCAGCTATTAAGTGCAAAAGAAAACTTGCTAACGATCCTGGCCCCAAGTTCCCCTTTAACAGATGAACTCAGTATTTCCATGTTTTATTAGTTATTATCTTAATGATCTTCTTGTGTCAAACATTAATTCAACAATTCCTAAATATCTATTTGTTAAAGTATTAAGAACTGGAGATAGGAAGGCAAATGAAGTATAATTTCTATCTTCAGCTCATTTGGATACCACCTCCCTGGTTTCTAACCTTTTCACTGCAAAGACAATTTTCTTATTCTGCTTTTTTTCTTTTAGAATAGAATAAAATTTTAATTTAATATTAGCAACTGTTTTCTCAGTATCACAGGGCCATTTAATAAAATCTATGTATATGAATGTATGCTCGTTATAAATATTTATATGTGAATATGCATATAAATTTCCAGAGTACAAATTTCAGAATATATAGCTTTCCTAGACTATATAAATAGGCCAAAGGATCATTTTAAAAGAATTCATTCCCGCAAATATTTTTAAAGCTGAAATGTGGAAATTTAGATAGAAGAACAAATGACCATTACTTCATTTTATCAGCTCATGTTTAGGACAGTAGTGAAAAAACATACTGATAGAATCAAAATAAGTTGGTGATGAGAGGCGGCAGGGGGGAAGCCCCAAAGGGCACGCTTCCCAGAAAGGAGCTTGTATGGCTTTAATTAGGAATATTATGGCCACATTCCACATCAATTTAAAAAGAATTAGTTTCTAAATATATTTTTGTCATGTCTCATGCAATATTTTAAAAGCCAGGGGGGAAAGCCCTAGAAACACAAAAATCCTTTCCTCTCATATAACATCAGACCCTAGAGTGTGTTGTAATTTATGAGGCAATGATTTCAACTTCCTTTCTCCCCTTATCTGTGGGGGCAGGCCTTGAGCAGGCCCTAGCAAAAGAGATGTAGCACTTCCCAAAGGGCACAGCAGATGCCCTGATTTTAAGTAGAGCATAAAGCACAGCACATTTGCCCCCATGAAACATCCGATCCCAGGGAGTCTGTTGTAACCAGAATATTATTTATCGTCTACCAGCTGACATGTTCATCAAAGTCTCTGAGGCACAGAGGATCTGCCAGCCATGTTGGGAAGGTTTCCTTCCTCTCCTTCCCCTTCTTTCTGGTCCTCAGGATTGTGGTGGGAGAAGTTGGGGCCTTGGTGAGTCTGAGAGGAATCCTAGCAACTAGGGGTGCTGGCATCACTCCCTGCTGGGCCAGAATCTGGGAATCCTTGACGCTGGGACCTAGCTTTGCTCATTAGCACCTGACACAGGGCCCTGAATCTAGTGGAAATTGTTTGTTATCCTGGATAAATCATTAAAGTTAGAAGGCTCTTAGAGGTCCAGTACTTACAAGAGATAGAAGGGAGACTGCTAGGAAAGCACGAACTGCTTGTTCCCCCTCACTCTTCCCCAGAAATTGCCAAGGACAGAATTGGGAGTCTGAGGGTCATGAGGAACACCACTTAAACCAGGGGCTGGGACTGACCCTCTCATTTTATGATGAAGGGACCCTGCATGGCAATTTTATAGCCAGAAAGGGACCACAATGCGACAGCTAATGAAGATGCCCTGACTCCTGGCTCCCTCCAGTGTGCTTTCACATCCCCTCTAGGTTACCATGGCCACCTGGGACCTGGTGTCCACGCTTCTGATAATGAACTTCTGCTAGAGGCCTTCTTGACCCTGGTTTCTAATGTCTAGCAGTAGCACTGGTGGTAGGCCAAGGGTTGAGGCTCCTCAAAGGCTCTGTTAGCTGGTATTTATTGTCAAGTGGACAGAGAGGAAATCCTGAGCCCTTTGGGGTGCCTTCTGTTGGGCTTTGCTTGCCCTTTCCAATTCTGAGTGCTGGCCTGGATCTTGGACATTGTCAGGGCTCCCTTCATGGTTCCTGACTTTACCTACTGGCTGGAAACCCAGACTGCATTCTTGCCACAACAGGCTCTGGGCTCTTGGTTTCCATCATTGCCTAGAGTCTCCATGTCTTGGCCCCAGCAGGGTCTGGAAGGGTCTGCCCTAAGCTGTGACAGGAGTTGTGTGTTCTGTCCTATAATCTGATGTGAAAGGAACAATTGTTAGATAATCTGTGAGTTGAAGCAGCTTTTGTGGATTAACACTGATGTTAAGATGATGTGGTGGGAAAAGCATGGGCTCTGACATCAGACTGACTAGACTGACTAGCTGTTTATGGTAGGTGATTTGCCCAAGCATGCTGAGGTGGTTTCTATATATAAAAATGGGAAAAATAGGGGTGCCTGGGGGCTCAGTCAATTAAGCGTCTGCCTTTGGCTCAGGTCATGATCCCAGGATTCTGGGATCGAGTCCAACATTGGGCTCCTTGCTCAGCCAGGAGCCTGCTTCTCCCTCTGCCTGATGCTCCCCCTGCTTGTACGTGCGCTCTCTCTCCCTCTCTGACAAATAAATAAATAAATAAAATCTTTAAAAAAATAAAATATGGGAAAAATAATATTTATTCTCTCCAGTACTATAAAGATCAGAGAAAATGTACCTAAAATAAAAGCACATAAGAAGCCTGTAATAGAAAGTAGCAACTGTTAATTTTAAGTTAAATTGTCTGAATTTACACATCTAGGGACTAAATGCTGATTTTATGATAAGCTTGAAGTACTGAAGGATCTTTAAGTACCTCTAAATCATAAAAAAATTACATTGCAGTCAATCATTTGAATGTATGTTTTTTTCTATTTCTTAGAATATTGACAACAATATGTTCAATAAGGTGATTGAGTCACATGCCTAGTAAGAGATGGGGCTAGGATTTGAGGTCGAGTTTGAGCCCAGAACCCAGCCTGGGTTCTTTCACTGCTGACACACTTAACCTTTGTAAACATTGTTAAGGAGTAACCCTTATCCCCCTCTCTCTGCTTTCCCACTGAGGCCTACTGTCCCCCCTCTCTCCCGATTGTGGGAAACTTCTGAGGAGGAAATTTTCACTTCCCTCTTCACCTCGGGACCCACACTCCCCCAGGTGAGCAGGGGTGAGCACTCTGACTGAAGAGAGGGGAACAGACCTAGGTCAAGTTCTACCAGAAGGTCTCCAAAGCAGGAATCTCCCTTCTTCTCTTCTCCTTCCCTACCTCTACCAGGCAATGAGCTCTCCTCCTTTCTTTCTTTTTTTTTTTTTTTTTTAAAATTTATTTATTTGTCAGAGAGGGAGAGAGAGAGAGAGAGCACAGGCAGAGTGGCAGGCAGAGGCAGAGGGAGAAGCAGGCTCCCTGCCGAGCAAGGAGCCCGATGTGGGACTCGATCCCAGGACGCCTGGATCATGATCTGAGCCGAAGGCAGCCGCTTAACCAATTGAGCCACCCGGGCGTCCCGCTCTCCTCCTTTCTTGAGGCCCATTTTAGCTTCACGTCATGGAGTGCTTTCTAATTTGGCTTTTACCCTCAATCTCTGTGTTTTCTTTTCTTCAAAAAACTTTTTATTTTGAAGTTATTGAGACTCACAAGAAGTTGTAAAACAGCTTGATCTTTAACCTCCAAAGACAACATCTTACATAACTAGATTACATTATCCAAACCGGGAAACTGACAGTGGTGCAATACTATTAACTAAAGTATAGACTCCATTTGAATTTCACCAGTTTTTACATGTGCTCTTTGTGTGTGTGTGTGTGTGTGTGTGTGTGTGTGTAGCTCTATGAAATTCACCACACATATAGATTAATGCAAATACCACCTTAATCAGGATTCTTAAGTGTTTCATTGTGCAAACAAAACTACCCTCAGACTATTCTTTTTAGTCACTCCCTCCCCCCAGCTACCACCTCTGGCAACCTCTCATCTGTTCTTTATCACTATAAATTCATCTCTTGAGAATACAATGTAAGTAGAATCATACAGTGTGTAACCTCTTGAGACTGCTTCTTTTATTCAGCATAATACCCTTGAGATTCACACAAGTTGTTGCAATATATTAATAGCTTGTCCCATTTTATTTTTGGGTAGAGTTCCATTATATGGAACCCACAGTTTGTTGATCCATTCACATGCTAAAAGATGTTTGGGTTGTTTCTATTTTTTGATTATTAAAAATAAAGCTGCTGTAAACATTTGTTTTTGTGTTTTCCGTTTTCTAGGAGTAAATACTCAGAAGTAATATTCCTGAATTACACAGTGAACATATGTTTGATTTTATACCAATATGCCAAACTGTTTTCCAAAGTAATAGCACTATCTTTTTTCCTTTCAAGATTTTATTTAAATTGTAGTTAGTGGGCGCCTGGGTGGCTCAGTTGGTTAAGTAACTGCCTTCAGCTCAGGTCATGATCCCAGAGTTCTGGGATCGAGTCCCGCATCAGGCTCCCTGCTCCATGGGGAGTCTGCTTCTCCCTCTGATCTTCTTCCCTCTCATGCTCTCTCTCACTGTCTCTCTCTCAAATAAATAAATAAAATTTAAAAATAAATAAATAAATTGTAGTTAGTTAACATACTTAACTATGTTAACATTAGTTTCAGGGGTAGAATTTAGTGATTCATCAGTTGCATATAACACCCAGTGCTCATCACAAGTGCCCTCCTTAGTAGCTAACACCCAGTTACCCCATTTCCCACCCACCTCCTTCCACCAACCCTCAGTTCCCTACAGTTCCAGAGACTCTTATAGTTTGCCTCCCTCTCTGTTTTCCTCTTATTTTATTTTTCCTTCCCTTTCCCTGTGCTCATTTGTTTTGTTTCTTAAATTCCACATATAAGTAAAATCATGGTATTTATCTTTCTCTGACTGACTTATTTTGCTTAACATAATACCATCTAGTTCCATCCATGTCATTGCAAATTGCAAGAATTCATTTCTTTTTGATGGCTGAGGTAATAGTACCATTTTACATAACCAGCAGCAATGTATGAGACATCCAGTTTCTCTGCATCCTTGCCGACACTTGGTACGGTTGGTATATGTGCTTTTGGCTTGTGTGATACATGTATGCCTTTAAGAGTAAAAATATCATTTGATTATCCAGTTCTGTGTATTTGTATGCACTCTAACTGGACCAAATCCTGGAAGGAATGGGTGTGTTTTAGGCTCTGAATTCTTTTTTTTTTTTTAAGATTTTATTTATTTATTTGACAGAGATCACAAGTAGGCAGAGAGGCGGGCGGGGGTGGGGGAGGAAGTAGGCTCCCCGCTGAGCAGGGAGCCTGATGCGGGGCTCGATCCCAGGACCCTGGGACCATGACCTGAGCCTGGGACCATGACCTGAGCCGAAGGCAGAGGCTTTAATCCACTGAGCCACCCAGGTGCCCCTAGGCTCTGAATTCTTATCAAGCATCTCCTATGTGCCAGACCTTGTGGCAGGTGACGGGAAATACACAAAATATTGTATTTGACTTTGCAGACTCAGTTTATAGCAGAGGAAATGAGTAAGTGTATAGGTAACTATGATTATGAAATAATGTAGTAAGAAATATAGGTATATGTAAAGTACTATAGGCATTGATAAAGGAATGCCCTTAGAACAGTGGTTTTTAGATTTTAGAACTGATAAGAACCACCTGAAGAGCTTGTTAAAATACAAATCTGGTCATCATCCTCTAAAGTTTCAGATTCAGTAGGGTTGAGGGTAAGGACCCCAAGAATTTGTATATTTTTAAAAGATTTTATTTATTTATTTCAGAGAGAAAGTGAGAGAGAGAGAGAGAGAGAGATGTGCATGAGTGAGCACGAGCGAGCACGAACAGGGAGGTTCAGAGGGAGAAGCAGACTCCCTGCTGAGCAAGGAGCCCAATGTGGGAATCATCCCAGGACCCTTGGATCATGACCTGAGCTGAAGGCAGATGCTTAACCGACTGAGCCACCCAGGTGCCCAAGAATTTGTATTTTTAACAAGTTCCCAGATGATATTGATAAGGATGGCCCAGGGCCCCCATTTCGATGGATAAGAATTTGTCTTAAAGGATAAAGAGGAGTTTGTGAGGTGAAAAATGAGTCATGAAACAAGGAAAAGCATAAACGAAGGTGTGGTGATAAAAGCAGTGGGTGTTTGAGAAACAGCTGCTACCTCGTATCATGAAAACACAACCTCCTTTAAAGGAAATAAGCAGAAATTGTACATTAGGGCCAGATTACAAAAGATCCTAAATGTTTATCTAAGGAGTTTATAAGCAGTAGAAGTCTGTGTTTGAAAACCAAGTCTGTGTTTGTGGAAAAAATGCTGGCAAAAGAGCAGTAGCTAACTTGGAAATGGGCTAGACCAGTGAGGGGGCTACCGCAATAACCCAGATGGAAAGGAGATCAGGGTTACCCCTGGGCAATGGTGATGGGCAGCAGAAGACAGGTTGACATTTGAGAAGATAATATCTAAGACTTGGTGACTAACTGGATGTGCAGGGAGACAAAGGAATCCAGAATGAAGAGTGGATGGATGGTAGTGCTATTAACTGAGATTGGAACTACACAGAGGTAGAGCAAGATTCATAGTAAGGTTTGAGTCTGGTTTTTGGTCACTGAATCTGAATTAACTAAGGAACGTCCACCTTAAAGTATCAACTGTAAAGTTAGAAAAACGGGACTTGAAAGAGGCAGGGCTTGGGGATATGTTGCAAGAGGGATTAAGATCAGGGGAGGGGTATAGCATAAAAAGTGAATGTAGACTGGAGCTCGGGGTGATATCAACATTAAATGGGGAGGCAAGAGTGCAGGGGCCAGTAGAAGCAGCTGTCAAGAAGCAGAGAGGTAAGTCAGGACATTCATGTATGTAAAGTTAAGGAAAGAGAAGGTTTCAGAAAGGAGGAACAGAGGAGGTTAAGTGTTACATGGCCTGAGGATAAATGAAGTCTAGAAAGAGATCAGTTAATTTAATGACCTGAGCAAGGGGTCATTTGAGTGAAATCAGTGCATGGGTTGAGGAATGAATGGAGATGAGAAAGTGGAGGTGGCCAGATATCTCTTTTAAGAGGCTTGGTGGTAAGAGAAGGAAAAGGCATGACCAAGGGAGTAATTTCTTCTAGAGGACTTCAAAAATCTCAAGAGGAGCACCAACAATTTCCAGCAACTTGTCAGTATTCGTTTGTCTACCTGACTTGAAATATGCAAAACACAGAGAACTAGTTGATCAGCTTCTTCTGATCTATTCCGTAAGGGGCAATTTCAGTGTGGTAATCACTCTGGTATCTTTCTCAATAAATTCAGAGGCACATAATTAGTTTAGTCTTACTGTCTTTTGGTCTCTGACCACTCCCTGTGCCCTACTATTAGCAGCAGAAGATTCCACTGTTATTCTAGCTTCTCCCTTTTAATCCATTTAAATAATCCCTTTATGTATTTTGGACTGGCTTCAAAGGTGCTTCTCAAAGTCTTTTCCTATTTCGTACCTAACCTGACAAACACTGTGGGCTCCCTGCTTTCCTCTGGGGAGCTTTATACATTCTTTGAGAGATGTCATTTTCCCTCCACTGTGACTGTCAAATTTTTAAGTGCTTGGATTTTTTTCCCTTTTTTATTCTCAGTTACTTTTCCCCTATACTTCTAATAAAGTCTCTTAAAATAGGCTCCAATGTCCTCCTGACTTTCAAAAGCCTAAATTTCAATTTTCTCCTAGTTAATACACATTTTGCCATAGTTTCCTTTTGAACCCTGAATAGTTGAGATAATTTTCTGGGCTTATGGATTTAATTGTGTCATGATTAGTCACATTTATTGGCTCACCCATGGTTACCTCCTAAGATCTAGTCCTAGTCAGTAGGCAAGAAACCCAGCCAGGATATTTTCTCTGTCATTGGTTTTAAGCTTCCTGTTACAGGAAAAATCCTATTTTAAAAATCTTATTAAAAGGCTCACCTCTACCTGTTGACCTGATTAGGCTTTTTACAACTCACATTTATTTCAATTTATAATACCTGGCATAATTTCTAAGCCTTTAACATTTCTTTTTTTTTTTTTAAGATTTTTTGTTTATTCATTTGAGACAGAGAGATACAAAGAGAGAGTGAGAGCGAGAGCGAGCGCGAGCGAGCATGAGCAGGAGAGAGGCAAATAGAGAGGGAGAAGCGGACTCCCTGCTTAGTCCAGAACCTGACACGGGGCTCAATCCCAGGACCCGATCCCAGGACCCTGAAGGCAGACACTTAACAACCTGGCCACCCAGGCACCCAGACATTAACATATCTATATCGGTATCAGCAGCTTGGTCATCCAGTCTATAACACTGATTGCCAAACAGAATCACCTGGAGAATTTTTTTTTAAAATGCTGCTGGTGTTCTACCCATAGTTATTTCGATATAACTGGCCTAGGGTGAAGCATGGGTACTAGAATTTTTAAAACCTCCTGAGCAGATTCTATTGTGAACCAACTTTGGGAAATCACTGGTTTAAGTATATTCTGAAGATAAATAATCTAAGTTTAAAAATCGTCAAAGGATTTGAATAACAATTTTTCCAAAGAAGATATACAAATGGCCAATAAGTACATGAACAGATGCTCAGCATTATTAGCCATCAGGGAAATGCAAACCCAAACCATAATGATTTGAGTAAATTCAAAACCACAAAACCACTTTATATCCATTAGGATGGTGACAAAAAAAAAAGGACAGATAATAATAAGTGTTGACAACTATGTGCAGAAATTTAAACCCTCATACATTGTTGGTGAGATTGTAAAAAGATACAGTCACTTTGGAAAACAGTTCAGCGCATATATAAATATAATATATCCCAACAATCCCACCTCTAGGTATGTATACCCAAGATAAAGGACAACACATGTACACACAAAAATTTGTTCATGAATGTTCATAGCAATGTATTATCCATAATGGTGAAAAAAGTGAAAACAACCAAATATCTATCAACCGATGAATAAAAAAAAAACAAAATATGGAATACCCACTTAACAGAACATTATTCAGCCATAAAAATGAAGTACTGCCTCTAAGGATGAAGCTTGTAATCATTATGCTAAGATAATGTTAAGTGAAAGAAGCCAGACACCAAGAATCACATGTTGTATAATTCCAATTATATGTATTGTCTAGATTAGGAAAATCTATACAGGCAGAAAGTAGACCAGTAGTTGCCAGAGGCTTGCAGGGAGGAAGGAATGGTGAGAGACTGCTAATGGGTCTGAGATTTCTTTTTTGGAGTAATGAGTGGTCTGGAATTAGGTGGTGCTGATGACTGCCCATCCTTGTGAATATACTAAAAACTACTGAATTATATACTTTAAAAATGTGAACTTCATGGTATGTGAATTGTATCTCAAAAGAAAAAGAGAATGTGTATATTCCTATAATTATCTTCTGTGTCTAAGAGAGTCTTACCCATAGGGATTTGAATAAGACTCCCTTTGCCAATAACATTTCTATTGTACTATTGTTTGTCATAAGTCTCGCATAGAACTAGGCCACCTCCTCCCCTTTATTCTGAGAATTTAAAGTCCAGGGTAAAGTCTCATACTGTACCAGAATGAAACACCTGGCTTTGGTCATATGAGGAATATAAATAAATTCTAGAGAAGGAAAACTGGAATGGCAGAGTCTTTACTGAATGAGGACAGACCATTCTGTAGCCTGGAAAGGGGAAGGCCAATGGAGATGTGAACAAAACCTACGAAATCAGTAAGAGATATTGAGTATGACAGAATGAAATCTTGGAATACTTGAAAGAGAGGATATCAAAGATTTAGATATGTAAATCTGGGAAATGAAAAAGTAACAAGTTTTAAGCAGGCAATAATTTAAGAATGATCATTATCTCTTAAGAGATGGTGCAAGCAATAAAAAAAGGCTTTAAGGAAATGGCTCTATAATAGACTATTTGACCCAAATGAGTTATTTCTAGTAGGAGTTTTTGTTTCTTTCTCTTTAAAATTAAACAAAATGTTAACTGTGATAAAATACAGTAAAATTACATATAATAAAATATCTAAAAATGACCATCTTAACCATTTTAAGTATACATTTCATTAAATATATTCATGTTATTGTGCAACCAATCTCCAGAACTTTTTCATTTTGTAAAACAGAAACTCTATACCCATTAAACCACAATTAACTGAACATTAACTGAAACTCTGTACCCATTAAACACTAATTCCCCATTTCTCTCTGGCAAGCACCCCAGCCCCTGGCAACCGCCATTCTATTTTCTATTTCTTTGAGTTTGATATGCCAGATACTTTATATAAGTGGATTCATATGGTATTTGTCATTTGTGATTGGCTTATTTCACTTAGTATAAAGTCCTTAAAGTTCATCCCTGCTGTAGCATGTGTTGGAATTTCCTTCCTTTTTAAGGCTGAATAATATTCCATTTTATGTATATAGCACGTTTTGTTTATCCATTCAACTGTTGACAGATACACGTGGTTTATTTGTTTCTCTTTTTCTGAGAGATGGGCCCAATCACTAAGATTGACATCTAGAGGATTAACCTGTCTTCTCTTAATAAGGCACTTGGTATTACTACCAGAAAAAGAAAGCTCGTCAGAACTGATGGCTCAAATGGTGGCTGAAAGATTATGCCAGAGGAGTTTGAATTCAGGGATCTATGCAGTCTCATAAGATTAAGACACATAAACCAGATGCTAAGAGCATAAAAGAAAGTACTAGTAATTTAGGGATTGAACATGCAAGGATGTCTAAAACCTGGAGATCATTCTGAGGAAAAGTCAACAAAGGAGTAAATTTTGAGAGAGAACCTAGCAGGGTCAGAGAGTGCAGAAAGTAAGCAGAAGTCCCACGGAGGGAGGGGTTGGTATCAAAGAGGCACAGGCTAAGGTACACATCTAAGGCTGAGATCTTGGACTCTGGCAGGCAGTGGCCACCAGAAAGGAACAGACTCCTAACAGGCACTGGCTGCTCCCTGTAAACCTCCGCCCCGGAGCATGCTGACTTGACAGAGAGAAGAGGGTGAAATGAAAACAGACAGGCCAGGCCCTGGATGTTTATACTGGATTTTAGAGGTAATTCCCAATATCCAAAAGGTGGGGCTACTTTGATTTCCATCCCGGCTGGTGTCAATCACATCAGGGGTTAGATTTGGTGAGGCTGCAGAGATATCTATGTAGCAGGGGTACCTGGGGTGTAGAGTGTATTAATTATGTTCTGAAGGTTGCAGTGGGGTCTGCGATAAAATGAATTTAGTATTAATTTAAAACACTTATTTTTTGGGGAGCCTAGGTGTCTCAGTCATTAAGTGTCTGCCTTTGGCTCAGGTCATGATCCCAGTGTCCTGGGATCAAGCCCCATATCGAGTCCCATATCAGGCTCCCTGCTCAGTGGGGAGCCTGCTTTTCCCTCTCCGGCTCCCTCTGCTTGTGTTCCCTCTCTCACTATCTCTGTCATAAATAAAGTCTTTTAAAAAAAATGAAAAAAAGAAAACCACTTATTTTCGTGTGCCTAGAGTCAAAGTATGCCCAGATTCTGGGAGTGGTACTAGACTAAGTGTTGGGAGTTAAGGGTGGGGGTGGTGGTTGCAAAAAGAAGAGTATAAAGGTTAGAAGACAGTTCTTTGAAATCACGACAGAGGTCTAATGTGAAATTTCTCAGAATGGGAAATAATTGTTGGGTGTTCCATAAACAGTATTACCAGTTTGTTTTTCTTTTCTCTTTTTCTTCTTTTAAAGAGTTCAGAGTATATAGGTACAGATGTGTAGGATAAAACATGTTCTTAGAAAATTATATTCATAGATAAGCTTCTCTATTTGCCAGTTCTTCTGTGCTGAGGCATGTTCTCTAGCAAACAAAATACACTAATAAATCTATCAGGGGCAGAAAAGCAGTGGGGGACAGCTGCAGCCACAGCATCCAGGAATGACAGTGATTAATTCCTACATCTGCTCAGTCAGATAGAAACAAAGGTCAGTGTGCATAGATTAGCATCCTGAGCTCCACCTCCGCCTAATGCACAAACACGAAAGAATAGCATCTTTTACCAGTGAAGTGACAAAATTCAAAATGCCTGAAAAATGTTACCATCTGACAACCCCCACCCCAAAAAACAAGCTTTTGGTGGGATGGAGATTGAATAAGGCATAGAATAGGATCAAATGGTGATTAATGTTATATTACTATCTAATCCTGTCAGTATCCAAATTAAGTGAAATTTCAATGCTCAGCTACATTTATGAAAATAAAAGAAAACAAAACTTAAGAACAAATCTTGATGAGGTAATTTGGTCAAAGTAAAAAAGGCTATTATGTTGAAGCAGCTGAACACATGTGGACATTTGGTATTATGTAAATAAGGTATTTGGAAATTAACTCTGTCCTCATGTTCAAAAGGCTCCTGAAGACATTGCCACTTCTTATCCATGACTCCTGCAATTACAGATCCTTGACAGTTTGAGGTTTTTTGTTTTTTGTTTTGATAAGCTTGGACTAGGAAAGATACTTTTTAAGTGCAAAAGTTATACTTAGTTCAGTTAATTATCACAAAGGATATATCTATGTAACTATCACCAGAGTTAAGAAAGAAAACATTATAACATTTCAAAATCTCTACTTAAAATTATTAACCCTTTCCCTGCTAAAAGCAAACCACCATCTTGAATTTCAATACTATACTTTAGTTATGTCTGACTTTGAGCTTTATAAAAGGTGACTCATATAGTACATACTCTTTTGTGGCTAGCTTTTAAATTTTATGTTTGTGAGATTCTTTTGGAACTTTCCATTTTCACTGCTGTATAGTATTCCACTGCAAGACTATATTACAACTTACTCCTTTTACTACTAAAGTACATTTGGGGTGATTACGAATAATGTTGCTGTGAATATCCTTTATACAACTCTTGGTACAAATGTGCATACACTTCTCCTGTATATAATTTAGAAGTGGATTTGCTAGCTCACAAGACGTATGTGTTGTTAATTTTATAAGACATATCAAATTATTTTCCAAAATGTTTATACCAATTTGCACTCTCACCATGAGCAGATGAGAATTTTATAACTTCACATCTTTATTTTAACATTACCTTTAGGTTTTAAGCCATTTGGTGTATGTTTCATAGTTTTAATCTGCTTTTTCCCCTGCCATAAGCAACCACTCGTCTACCTTATGTCTCTGTAGATTTATCTGTTTTGGACATTTCATATAATTGGAACCATACAATTTATAGTCTTTTGAGTCTTTTGTGATTACCTCTTTCACTTAACATAATGGTTTGAAGATTCATCCATGTTGTAGCATTAATCAGGGTTTCCCTTTTAATTGTTGAATATGTTCTATTGTATGGATACACAATTTCATTTATCCATTCATCAGTTGATGGATATTTGGATTGTTTCGGCTTTTGGGATATTATGAATGCTGCTGTGAACATCCATATGCAAGTTTTTGTGTGGACATATATTTTCATTTTCTTGAGTATCTACTTAAACATCCAATTACTGGATAATATGGTAACTCTGCATTTAACATTTAGAGGAACTGCCAAATTATTTTCCACAGCAGCTGCACCATTTTGTATTCCCACCAGCAGTATGTGAGGTTCCAGTTTCTACACATCTTTGCAAACACTTGTTTTCCTTCGTCTTTTTAAATTCTAGACGTATTAAGGGGGCATGAAGTAGTTAGTATCTCAGTGTAGTTTGGTTTGCATTTTTCTCATGGCTAATGCTGTCATACATCTTTTCATGAGCCTATTGGCCCTTTACAGATCTTTGGAGAAAGGATTATCCAGATTCTTTGCTCATTTTAAAATTGGGTTATTTGTGTTTTTAAAACAATTACTGTGAGTTGTAAGCATTCTTTATGTATTCTAGATACAAGTCCCTTATCAAATAGATGATTTGAAAATACTTTCTCCCATTCTGTTAGTTCCTTTAGTTTACTTGACTGGGGTTTTGAAGCACAAAATTTTTAATTTTGATGACACTGAATGTATTTTTCTTTTGTTGCTTGTGCTTGACATAATTTACTGATGAATAGAAATTTTTACTTTTTTTACTATTAACAATGGTGCGATAAGAAAGTGTTATGGAATTTACCTTCACATTTACAGTAAACCTATTCATTCTAACCATCAATGTTTAGCATATAAAATTGAGAATTTTTTTTCAGATACTATTAAAAAATAGTGCTGTCTCTACTGATAAAATGACATACATCTTCCTTTTAGATTTTTTTTTTGGAAACTCAAGGATAATTTTTAAAACTTTTATTGAAGATAAATACTTCAATATTTCATATTCAATATATTAAAAAAGATAAATGAAGATACACATTTGTATAACCAGCATATAGGCCAAGAAACAAACATTGCCAGTGTTCCAGAAGCCTTCCTCTTGCTCCCTTCTGTCACTGTGCTTCCCCAATATCCCCCTCAATCTAAAGGGTAACTACAATCTGGATAGACTTCAAATATCATTGATTAAATTTGCTTAGTTTTGTGTTTCATATAAGTAGAACCATATAGGGTCTCACCTTTATGCCTGTTTTAAGATTTTTTAAAAGATTTTATTTATTTATTTGACAGAAGAGATCACAAGTAGGCAGAGAGGCAGGCAGAGAAAGAGGGGGGAAGCAGGCTCCCCGCTGAGCAGAGAGCCCGATGTGGGGCTCGATCCCAAGACCCCGACATCATGACCTGAGCCGAAGGCAGAGGCTTTAACCCCCTGAGCCACCCAGGCACCCCTATGCTTGGTTTCTTTTGCTTAACATGGTTTTTGTGAGTCATCCATATTGTTGCATGTAGTTGTAGACTGTTATCATTAAGACTGTACAGTAGGCAATCATTAAATAGACCATGATGTGTTTAGACATTAAACTATTGATGGCAATTTGAGTAGTTTCTAGTTTGGCCCCATTAGAAATAGTTCTATTCAGAGCTATCCAGTATAGGTATTTCTGTGAATATATGCATGCAGTTTTTGCTAGAATTGCTGTAACATAGGGTATGAATATGTTCAGGTTTAGTAGACTCTGCTGAATGGTTTTTTGAAATGATTGTAACACTGTAAACTCTCATAATGCATGAGAATTTCAGATGCTCCCCATCCTTCCCAATATGTGGTATTGTCAGTCTTTTTTATTGTAGACATTCAAGTGAGTACATAGTGTTATCTTACTGTGGCTTTACTTTGCATTTCCCCGATGACTAATGAAGTTGAACACTTTTTCATTTGTTTATTGGCTACCTGGATATATTCTTTTATAAAGCATTTGTTCATATCTTTTGCTCATTTGAAAACGATTGTGTTCTCTGTGCCTTTCTTATCTGTTCATAGTCCTTTATTCTGGATAAAAATCTTTTGATGATACACGCATTGAAAATATATTCTCCCATTTATGGCTTGCTTTTTTCCCTCTTAGTGGTGTTTTTTAGTGAACATAAGATGTTCTTAACATTTATGTAGGGCAATTTAACAATATTTTCTTTTATGAATAGTGCTTTTTGTGTTCTATTTAAGATATTTTTCGTCCCAAGATTATGAAGATATATTCCTATTTCTCTTCCTGAAGCTTTATTGTTTGACTTTGTATTTTGATCTATAGTCCACCAGTAGATGATTTTGTTGATGTAAGACTGAAGTTGCATTTTTCGCCCCATGTGGATAGCCAACTGACCCAGGACCACTAATTAAAATGTGTCCATACATGCTTGGCTCTGTTTCTGCTCCATTGGCTTATTTGTCTATCCTTGCCCCAAAGGCATACTTAGCATGTATGAATCACTAGCTTTTTAATAAACCTTAATATACTGAAGTAGAAATCCTCCCACCTTTTCCATCTTTTTTCCAAGCTATTTTTGGCCCTTTGAAGCTCCATATAAATTTGAGAATCAGCTTATTGAATTTCACCAGAAAAGAAAAAAAGTTGGATTTTTATTGCAATTACACTGAATCCATATATCAATCTGGGGAGAAATTATATATATCTTTATAATATTGAGTCTTCTAATCTATAAACATAATAGCCATTTTCTATAAACAAAATATGCCATTTTGAGGGCTGGTTAAGCTGTCTTAAATTCCACTTTTAGCCATTTGTATTCTTGAATGAAGGCACTCAAGGAACATGACTTTAAGGGAGTGCTATAGGTGCCTCTTTCAAATGCTAAAGGTCTATTCTCAAAAAGCAGCCAGTTTTCCTGTTAAATGTAAGTCAGGTCATGTTATTCCTCAGTTCCAAACCCTATAATGGCTCCCCATAATACTTGGAGTAATGCTAAAGTCATTACAGTGACTACAAAACCTTACATGTTCTGCCCCTCGCCCCCATCACCTCTCTGACCTCATCTTTTCCTCTCTCTGCCTAATTTACCCAGTTCCAGCCACATTGGTCGTCTTTCCTTTTTCACGGTCTTTGTATTTTCTGTTCCCTCTGCCTGGAATTGTTTTCACCTCATGACTTGTTTCTTATGCCTTTCAAGTCCATACTCAAATGTTACCTTCTCAGTGCGTTCTTTCCCGACCGAACTCTAAAATAGCACCACCACCCTGATGTTACCCATTCACTTTCCCTGTTTTACTTTTCTTTCCTGCACTTATCATTAATATTCCATATATTTGACAGTTGGTTTATCTGTTTATTGCCTGCTCACCTCTGTAGGAAAGCAAAGCCCACAAGGGAAGGGATTTTTTGGCTATTTTGTTCTTTGATGCAACCCCAGCACCAAGAACAGTACCTGATAGATTGTTGTCTAATTCAATAAATATTTATTATAAAGTAATAGGCACATTTGTAGGAACCTAATTATGAGAAGGCCTTTTAAAAATACAGTATTCAGTGGCCAACAGGGCATCACAAGTGAACAGATTTTTTAAAAACGATTTTACTTATTTATTTGACAGAGATCACAAGTAGGCAGAGAGGCAGGCAGAGAGAGAGATAGGAGGAAGCAGGCTCCCTGCTGAGCAGAGAGCCCAATGCAGGGCTCGATCCCAGGACCCTGAGATCATGACCTGAGCTGAAGGCAGTGGCTTAACCCACTGAGACACCCAGGCGCCCCAAAAGCAGATTTTAATGGTATAATAAGACTGAAAGGATAGTTTAGAATGAAAGGCCACAACCAGGAGAAATGGGAAACTGAGGCTCTGGATGTCATTCCCTGGGCTCCTGCAGGGACAAGCACCATGAGGGAAAGAAAAGAACAATGGAAAGCAGTTGCTTACCTGTGGCATAATTTTTTTTTTTTTTTTACCTGTGGCATAATTTTAAGTAGAATTGCTACTATATTAAAGTTAAAGGATGAAAATACCCATCTTGTAAGAACTTACCTTTATTGTCATAGTCTATATTCTAGTCCATTTAATTTGTTCAGTTAGGAAACCTGGAATATAGTCCAGGCACAATGGAGATACAGAAATGAGTAAGATGTAGTCCTCAGTTCAAGGAGCTCATTATCTGCCAGAGGAGACAGTGCTCTCCTCCTTCCAATCCGATCAGTTGTGATGGATCAATGACGTGCTTAACTGTAACACTGGGTATGCAATGGGGGTGTATGTCAACTTCATCTAGATGTTATAGTGATTTAGGCCTGAATACAGGATGGGCAAACAGCATCAGAGGACTGTGTAAAAAACACTCCTATCCATTAAACCTGATCCTGCCTCATTAACTTCTTGCTGAATCATCCTTATTCCATCTCCCAGCCAGTACCCAAGAAAACCTCATGTCTGTTCATAATCCTAGATCTTGTCACCTTATTTCTGCTTCTCACCTCTTTTCCAGCACCATTTCTGAATGCCAATGGCTTTTGACCTCACGATACACCACTTACTTTTGGCTTTATGCTCAAACCTTTGGAAGTGATGATGGTTGTGATTTTTTTCCAACTATGAACCTTAGTTTCCTTTTTGGATAAGTTCTTGCAAGATCTGCTCCTGTCTCTGCCTCAATTCAGTCCTAGGCTCTGCATACCTACCCCCAAATCAGCTATATGGATGGTATTTATTCTAGGTCTGACTGGCTCCTTCTCCTTCTTTTTTTTTTTTTTTAAGATTTTATCTATTTAGGGATGCCTGGGTGGCTCAGTTGGTTAATCGGCTGCCTTCAGCTCAGGTCATGATCCCAGTGTCCTGGGATCGAGTCCCACATCGGGCTCCTTGCTCGGCAGGGAGCCTGCTTCTCCCTCTGCCTCTGCCTGCCACTCTGTCTGCCTGTGCTCGCTTGCTCTCTCTCCCTCTGTCCCTGACAAATAAATAAATAAAATCTTAAAAAAAAAGATTTTATTTATTTATTTGACAGAGAGAGAGAGAGAGACAGCGAGAGAGGGTATACAAGCAGGGGGAGTTGAAGAGGGAGAAGCAGGCATCCTATGGAGCAGGGAGCCTGACGTGGGTCTCAATCCTGGGACCATAACCTGAGCCAAAGGCAGACGCTTAATAAGTGAGCCACCCAGGTGCCCTGGCTCTTCCTTCTTGGCCAATGACCATCAAACTAAGGATTATAGAGAAGATACCAGAAAGCTTTGTAGGGTACAATATTAGTGCAAACTTTCTCATAGCCAACAAGATGCCAACTGCTTTCCTTTCTTCCCCATCACCATCCCTTCAGCTCCAATTATTTAAGCCACAAAGAGGGCAGACCTGAAACAATCAATATGGGGAAAAAAATGCTATCCCTGCAGTAAGGCATTATTTTTTGAAAAGCTATTTTTAAAAAACCAGAATGTATTTTTTGGATCTGCTCATGTTTTTCCACCTCAGTGATGCATTTGAAGCTCCTAGGAACACTTAAATTGCATTTTACACAAAATCCTGAGCCAGTAGGTGTTTAGCTCAGCAAATATTTACTGAGGTAACATCTCTCCCCAGAAAAATACCAGGCTTGTTATGACTCACTATAAAAATGGGGAATTTCTCAGGTTCAGATTCCTCTCCTTTAATGACAGCTCCCCATGTGTTCAAGCCTCCTCATGGGTCCTGTATCATCCTCATGGGACTTGAGGGTATGGTAACCAGCACAAATGCAACATGAAGCTCTGACTACTGCTTTTGCCATGAATAATGAAGGACTTTGTCTCTGAGCCCGAGTCTCATGTCTTTTGTTAGCATCTGTAAAATAGTAATAGGTTAACTTGTTAACCTGCAAGCAGGGCAAAAGCTCATCCCTACACAATTCTTATTATTCAAATTTTTTTATTTCCCAGGCAGTAAAATACAAGATACTGGGGAAGATTGTACAAATGCCACTTTCATTCTGATAAATAATATGTAAACTTATACTCATTATCACAAGTGACAGTGAGTTAAGTTCTTGGAATAAAAGTTCTTTAATTGAACAAGTTTAGCTTCATACAGAACTTAGGACACTGCCCTTATTTTATGCATTACATAAGAGGCACCAGGAGACCCTTTGGGCCTTAAGTACCTACTTTGCTCCAAGTTAAGTGATTATTTTTTTTTAAGATGTTTATTTATCTATTTGACAGACAGAGATCACAAGTAGGCAGAGAGGCAGGCAGAGAGGGGGAAGCAGGCTCCCCGCTGAGCAGAGAGCCCAATGCGGGGCTTGATCCCAGGACCCTGAGATCATGACCCGAGCCAAAGGCAGAGGCTTCAACCCACTGAGCCACCCAGGCGCCCCTACGTTAAGTGATTATTAAACTATAAGAAGAATCTAGAAAAAAATAATGTATTCTCCCATGATAGTTATTAATATCTAACACAGTTATCAGATGGGTTTCAGGTCCCCCAACAGGACCCTTTAAGAAGGACACCAGATATGGTGTACTTTTTTCCTTCATGGGAACCTTCTCAGAAAAATAAGAATGTTTGTAGACTACATTTTGAAATCGCTTTATTGAATATAACTGCCATGTAATAAACTGCACATATTTAAGGTACATGATTTGGTAAGCTTTGATATATGTAAATATCTATGAAATACCACAATCAAGGTAATGAACATATCCATCACTCTTAAAAGTTTCTACATGTCCCTTTGTAATCCCTCCCTCTTGCGTCTCTGTGCCACCCTCCACCCACTGCAGACAACCACTCATCTGATTTGTCACTACAGATTAGCTAACAACAGATTAGGTAAATTTTCTAGAATTTTATATAATTGGAATTATATAGTATGCAAAAAAGTATAGTATGCAACTTTTTTGCCTGGCTTCTTTTACTCAGCACAATTACTGTTTTCCCAAGTATCAGTAATTCATACTTTCTCATGCTGAGTAGTATTTTATTGTATGGATACACTACAACTTGTTTATTCATTCCCCTATTAATGGATATTTGTTCTGTTTCCAACCTTTGAAATATAGCTGATGTGAACATTGGTGTACAAGTCTTCGTACAGACAGTTTTATTTTTTTCTTGAGTAAAAACCAAAGGTGCGGAACGGTTGGATCATAGGGTAAGTGTGTATTGAACTTCTGAAGAAACTGCCAGACTGTTTTCCAAAGTGGTTGTGCCACATTGCAGTTTGACCAGCAATGTATGCCAACAATTGACTTAGTCAGTTTTTAAAAATTGTAGGTCGAGGAGGCAAAGATGGCAGAATATTAGGGGACCCTATTTCAGCTGGTCACCTGAATTGAATTGGATATTAATCAGACCACTCTGAACACCCACGAATCAGCCTGAGATGTAAGAAGATATATCCAGATGTCTACTAACAGAGTATCTCTGGAGGTTGGTTTCAAGGTATGAACTGGGGAGCCGTGATTCTGCAGGCAGATAGTGGAAGATAAACATCTGTGCTGCCCAGAGCAATCTATACTTTCAATGCCACCCTGATCAAAATACCAACAGTATTCTTCAAAGTGCTGGAACAAACAATCCTAAAACTTGTATGGAACCAGAAAAGACCCCAAATCACCAAGAAAATGTTGACAAAGAAGAACAAAGCTGGGGACATCATGTTGGCGGATTCAAGTTATATTAGGAAACTGTGATCACCAAGACAGCATGGTACTGGCACAAAAACAGACACATAGACCAAGGGACCAGAACAGAGAGCCCAGATATGGACCCTCAACTCTATGGTCAAATAATCTTCAACAAAGCAGGAAAAAATATCCAAAGGAAAAGACAGTCTCTTCAATAAATGGTGCTGGGAAAATTGGACAGCTATATACAGAAGAATGAAACTTGACCATTCTCTTACACCATATACAAAGTTAAACTCAAAATGGTTGAAACACCTCAATGTGAGACAGGAATCCCTCAAACATAGGCAGTAACCTTTCTGACATAGGCCACAGTAACTTCTTTCAAGAAACATCTCCAAAGGCAAGGGAAACAAAAGCAAAAGTGAACTTTTGGGACTTCATAAAAATAAAAAGCTTCTGCTCAGCAAAGGAAACAGTCAACAAAACAAACAGGCAATCCATGGAATGCGAGAAGATATTTGCAAATGACACTACAGATAAAGGTATGATATCTAAGATCTATAAAGAGCTCCTCAAACTCAATACCCAAAAATAAATAATCAAAGTCAAAAAATGAGGAGAAGACATGAACAGACACTTTTCAAAAGAAGACATACAAATGGCTAAGAGACATATGAAAAAATGTTCATCATCATTAGCCATCAGGGAAATTCAAATCAAAACCACATTGAGATGCCACCTTACCCCAGTTAGAATGGTAAAAATTGACAAGACAAGAAAAAACAAATGTTGGAGAAGTTCTGGAGAAAGGAGAACCCTCTTACACTGTTGGTGGGAATGCAAGTTGGTACAGCCACTTTGGAAAACAGTGTGGAGATTCCTCAAAAAATTAAAAATAGAGCTAACCTATGACCCAGAAATTGCATTACTGGGTATTTACCCCAAAGATACAGATGTAGTGAAAAGAAGGGCCATATGCATGCCAGTGTTCATAGCAGAAATGTCCACAATAGCCAAACTGTGGAAGGAGCCTAGATGACCTTCAACAGATAAATGGATAAAGAAGATGTGGTCCATATATACAATCAAATATTATTCAGCCATCAGAAAGGCTGAATACCCAACTTTTGCATCAACATGGACAGGACTGGAGGAGATTATGCTAAGTGAAATAAGTCAAACACAGAAAGTCAATTATCATGTGGATTCACTTATTTGTGGAATGTAAGGAATAGCATGGAGAACATTAGGAGAAGGAAGGGAAAAATGAAGGGGGGGTGGAAATCAGAGGGGGTGAAGAACCATGAGAGACTATGGACACCAAAAAACAAACTGAATATTTTAGAGGGGAGGGAGGAGGGTGGATGGGTTAACCCAGTGATAGGTATTAAGGAGGGCATGTATTGCATGGAGAACTGGGTGTTATATGCAAACAATGCATCATGGAACACTACATCAAAAACTAATGACGTACCATCTGGTGACAAACATAACATAATAAAGAAAGTAAAAATTGTAGCCATTGTTAAAAGTATGTAGTGGCATTTATTTGTGGTTTGAATTTGCATTTCTCTAAGGGCACCTGAGTGGCTTGGTTGGTTAAGCATCTGCCTTTGGCTCAGGTAATGATCTCAGGGTCTTGGGATAGTGGCCCACATTGGGGGGAGGCTCAGAGGAGAGCCTCTTTTTCCTTCTCCCTCTGCTGCTCCCCCAGCTTATGCTCTCTCTCTCTCTGAAATAAAGAAATAAAATCTTTTTTAAAAATGTCAGCTAGGATTGTGATGGTAATTGGGCTTAGTGTATAGATTAATTAAGAGAGAATTAACAATATTGAATCTTCACCCCATGAACACAGTATTTTTCCATTTATTTAGGATTTAATTTCTCTCAGCAGTTGAATGGTTTTCAGCATATAAGTATTTCACAGTATTTGTTAGATTAGCAATGTTATATAGCCTTTAGTGTACAAATATTTCGTATTGTTATAGTTATCCTTAAATATTTCATATTTTTGATGCTATTGTAAATGGCAATGCATTTAAGTTCACTTTTTCAGTTGTCTGTTTTTAGTATTTAGAAACACAGTTGAGTTTTGTACCTTAATCTCATTTACTTCAACCTTTCTAAACTCATTTATTAGTTCTAGTATTTCTTTAAAAAGTAGATTCTATTGAATTTTCTACATATACAATCAGGTCACCAGAAGGTAAAGCCATTTTAATTCTTCCTTCCTAAACCAGGTTCCTTCCATTTCTTTCTTTTCTTATTGCACTGGCTAAAATCTCCATCACTGAGTAAAACTGGTGAGAGTGGAGGTCTTGTCTTATTTCTGATCTTAATGGGAAAGCAATCAGTCTTTTACCATTAAAAACTGGGGTTGGCTATAGTTTTTCTTTTTTTTCCACAGGTGAACCTTGCTATGTTGAAGTAGTTCTCTTCTATTGCTAGTTTGTTGAGACTTTATCAGGAATGGATGTTGAATCTTGTCAAAATGCTTTTTCTCTGTCTAGAAAGATGATCATTATTTTAAGTTTGTAAATAAGGTGAATTATATGATTAATCTCTGGATGTTAATTCAACCTTTCATACCTGGGATAAATCTCATTTTGTCATGATGCATTATCCTTTTGGTATTTGGTTGGACTCAATTTGTTAAATTCTTATTTAGAATTTTGGATCTATGTCACGAAGGGTATTAACTTACAGGGTTGTTTTTTTTTTTTTTTCCTTCTAATGTCTTCATTAGGTTTTGATGCCAGGGTAATGCAGACCTCATAGAATGATTTAGGGAATGCTCCATGATTTTCAGTGTTTCAGAAGATATTCTATAAAACTGGTAACATTTCTTCAACAATAAAGGCACAGATTAACTGGGAGCCTCTAGCTCAGGATCTCACACAAGGATGCTGTCAAGGGGCCAGCCATTGCTGCAGTCCTTCAAGGCTCAACTGGGTTAAAATCTGCTTCCAACCTCATTGCTATTAGGCATTAGAAGATGTGTTTTCAAGTTCACTGACATGGCTGTTAGTAAGCCTCAGTCCTTGCTGGATGCAGACTAGAAATCAGTTGCTTGCCATGTGGGCCTCCCCACAGGGCAGCTCACAACAAGAAGGTGGCCTCCCTTACAGTGAGCAAGTAAAAGAGTGAGAGAGATCTAAGGAAGAAAGCCAGTCTTTTTATAACCTTATCCTAAAACTGATACCACATTAATAAGCAAGTCAGTAATTCTAGCCCATATTCAAAGAGAGGGGATTTCCCAAGAGTGTGACTATCAAGAGGTTGGGATTAATGCAGAACATTTTAAAGACTGTCTGCTACAGTTGTTCTTTTTTTTTTTTTAAAGATTTTATTTATTTATTTGACAGAGATCATAAGTAGGCAGAGAAACAGGCAGGGGGGGTGGGGAAGCAGGCTCCCTGCTGAGCAGAGAGCTCCATGTGGGGCTTGACCCCAGGACCCTGGGATCTTGACCCCAGGTGAGCAGAAGGCAGAGACTTTAACCCACTGAGCCACCCAGGCACCCCTGCTATAGTTGTTCTCAACAGTACCTTATTATCCTTCTAATATCTGTAGAATCTTGGGTGATGTCACTCTCTTCCCTTATTTAGGTAATTATATATTCTACTTTTTTCCCTCCTGATCATTTGAAGTAGAGGTTGGTCAATTTTATTGATCTTAGCAAAGAACTTTGGTTTCATGGTTTGTTTCTGATTTTGTTTTTGTTGTTCTATTTTATCAATTTCCACTTTCATCTTTATTATTTCTTTTCTTCTGCTTATTTTGGGACTCAGTTTGCTCTTTTTTGTTTGTTTTTTTGTTTCATAAAGTAGATCTTTCCCCTATTCTAACATGGAGCTTAGCGCTATCATTTCCCTAAAAGTATTGATTTAATGGTATTTAACACATTTTGATATGTTATATTTTCATTTTCATGCAGTTTAAAATACTTCCTGGTTTCTCTTTGATTTCTTCTTTGACCATGAGTTATTTTAAAGTGTTCTATTTAGTTTCCAAATATTTCAAAACTTTCCAGAGTTCTTTCTGTTATGGATTTCTAATTTAATTCTATTGTAGTCAAGGAACATACTCTGTATGAATCGAACCCTTTTAAATCTAATGAGACTTTTTCTATGACCCAGAATATGATCTATCTTGGTAAATGTTCCATGTGTACTTGAAGAGAATGTGTATGCTGCTGGTGTTGGGTGTAGGATTATATAAATGTCAATTAGGTCAAGTTGGTTGATAGTGCTGTTCAAGTCTTCTTTATCTTTACTGATTTTCTTTCATAGACTACAGTTTTAAAACTTTATCAAAAATGTATCTGTATCTGACCTTGAACATCACTATAATATTTTATTAGAATATTTTTCTTCCTCTGGTGCTACACAGACACAAACACACAATCACAAATTTAGAGAGCAAAGAACTGAAATGAAATGATCTGTGATACAGCACCTTTGACAAAATTTTATTATTTAAGAAAGCACTTTGAAACTGGGTTATTTTATCTTTCCTTGCCTGAACTTGTAAGCTACTTAATTGCAAAATATGTTTCTATTCACAGTGCCTCTTATTATTTTATTCTTTATGTCAAGTCATGCTCCTACTGCAAGCAAAACAGGCAGCAAAATCTTTACTGGAATTGAAAGATATATAGGTGTTTCTACTACAACACTCTTTATAAGTGTTCCTATTTTAACAGGATATAAAAATGTTTTAAAATGTTGCATTCTACAAAATTGTGTATAAAAATAATGGGTTATGGGAAAAATGGTATGGGGCCAAAACAGCTGAAACATATTTAACTTCGTAACCAAAATACTAATAAAAATAATGATCATCCAATTAAAAACTAACACTCGGCAAACGTCAATTACCACTATTTGTACTCAAGTCACAGTTGATTTTTGCAGCCTTAAATCTGCAAGACGTAGGTACTAGAGGACATTCACTTCCAGTAGATAACATTGTCATCCAAATAAAAAATCTGCTCTGGATCTGTGATTCTTCAACAATTAATTGCTTTTAAACACATGGGAGATATCTTCTCTACTTCTCCATCTACTCCTAGGTAGTTTCACAGCATAGGAGGTACACCAGTTCTTGAAGCCATTAAACCAGCTATTACTTGCACTGCCACAGTAGTGCAATATTCTTAGCTTAAGGCTTCCTTCTTTATTTGTAGGAAGGCTTGGCCCTGAATGCTTTAAACCAATGATGTGCTGGGGGAAAATTACATATGAACCAATGATATTATTTTCTTATTTGCCAATGGGTATTAATTTGCACTATAGAAATCTATTGCAGCTGAAGAGACTGTACCCCACAGTTCTCTAACTTTGAAATGCATGATTTTCCCAGTCATTCTTTTGGCAGCAGTCACCATTGGGATGTAAATATCCTTCCTCCCAGGGTTACTGAAAATATGTTTACTGAGCACCTATTATGTTCCAGAGTTTGTTCTAAATGCTGAAGACAGTGGTGAGCATGACAGATGAAGTTCCTATGCTCATAGACTGTATATTTTGATGGGGGATACAGAAAATAAACAGGCAAATAAATAAATATGGTCAATATTTATTGATCAATATGATCAAATATTGATCAATATTGATCAAATATGGTCAATATAAATAAACATCAGAGAGTTATAATTGCTATGAAGAAATTGCTAAAAAGAAATTTCCATAATATATGGAAAGAAATACTGGGGTTGGGTGGTCATTCTGTAGACAGGCTACTCTGGATAGAATGATCAGAGAAGGCTTCTCCAAAGAGATGACTTTTGAACCAAGACCTATAAGATGAGAAGGAAACAGTCACGGGAAGATCTGAAGAAGGCTGTTAGGCGGTGGGAACATAAGGGGACAGTAAGTAAAAGGACTTGAGGTGGGAGCAGACTTAGTGAATTTGAGGAACAGAATGAAAAGTGGCTGGGCAGCATCAGAGGTATACTAAGGTTTGATTGCCATGAGTCACAACCATGCTGAAGTTAACAGAGCCGTTCAAGTCACTGCTATTTAATAATTCTGTGTCCTCCATGCCTCAAATGGCCAATGGTGCCCCCAAATGCCTGCTAGACAAATCCAACTGACAGACCCTCATTTGAGTGCCAAACCTAGGCAATGGAGCACAGGCGATCATCTCAAAGTATAAGGTTGGAGTGGGACCAGACAAGTTTCACCTCTCTGAGGCAGTTGTTGGAATCTGATGTGGGCTCCATCTAGAATTTAGCTGTGGGCAAAGAAGAGAGAGCTAGAGCAGGGCTTCTCAGGTGACAGGCTGGGACAGTAGGAACAGGATGATGGTAAAGAGTTTGGTGTGGGAGAGATGGGGTGGGCCCTGAAGGAAGAATCCAATAGCAGTGAAGGCAGAATTCTGCAAGCCCCTTCAGGAAAAAGTCTTCACTTAGTTTCTTTTGCCAGCCCTGGAAGCCACGGATACCTACCCTGATGAGCCACTGACTGGCTTGCTCTTTTCTTTTCTTTCTTTCTCTCTCTCTCTCCCTCTCTCCCTTCTTCCTTCCCTCCCTCCCTTCCTTCCTTCCTTCTAAAGATTTTATATGTTTATTTGAAAGAGAGAGTTCATGTATGAGATAGAATGAGCTGAGGGAAAGGCAGATGGAGAGGGAGAACCAGACTCCCCACTGAGCAGGGAGCCTGATTCGACTTGATCCCAGGACTCTGGGATCATGACCTGAGCCGAAGGCAGATGCTTAACTGACTGAGCCCTTCAAGTACCTGAGCCAGTGACTTTTCTAACCAACCAGAAATTATCTAACAGGTCAGCAGGACAGTAGGGCTTTACCATTTTCTTCAGAAACCTTAGCCCACCTAGGCTGGTTCCAAACTATATTGGCCATGGACTTTAATATTGCTTTGATTATTTCTCTACATGCTCTATGTTTTTAAGACAAATACCTCATTTTCTATGATGGAAACAGAGGAAAAGGGAGGGAAATCCTAAGAGACTCATAACTCTAGGAAACAAACTGAGGGTTGCTGGAGGGGAGGTGAATGAGGGGTTGGGGTAAGAGGGTGATGGGCATTAAGGAGGGCACTTGTTGTGATGAACACTGAGTGTTGTATGCAACTGATGAATCACTAAATTTGACCCTTAAAACTATTTAAAAAACAAACAAAACCTCCCAAATACCTCATTTTCTCATAAGGATCATACCTCTCCTTTATGAAGAGAGACTCTTCATTCTCCTCTTTGGATATCCTTGTGGTAGTTACCACAATACTGGGCTAGATTGTTTTTCCTCAAGAGGAAACTATACTGCAAGGCCAGGATGATTTCAGGGGAACTTCTCACATAGCTTAATGTCACAATAGGAGATAAGCTTTACTGATACCTCCTAACAGCTCATGATGTCAAAATGATACTAACACTGTGGGTTTCATGATTCAGGCTATAGGGGGTGAGAAACTAGTTATTGGGCTACTTACCTGTTATTCCTGCAGCGAATTGTGAAGCCAAAAAAGAAGACTATCAGAAGAAGTCCACAGCTGAGAAAGGTCCAAACAATACCCAAGAGGACAGGAGATAATGAAGAAATGGTCTTGCTGCTATAGTGGGAAGAGGTCTGAGAACAGAATAAAGAGAAGCTGTTAGGAATGAAGGCTCTTTTATAGCTCAAACATGAACTGCCCCGTCATGCCCAAAGCTGGGGAATATGTGTCCTGCATGAGCATTTCCTTCCCCTCTTTCTCCTCACTTCCTCCTCCCCCCCATTTCCCCCTCTTCCTCCTCGTACTCCTCACCCCTACCACTGCACCACCACCACCACTAACAACAGCAGCGACAACAACAATGTGTATATCTGAGCAGCCCCGACAATCCATGGCTGTCAACTCACAACTGTCCTGCAGAGATCATGAAGAGGACTCCGACCCAGCTCCTGGCCAGGGACACTGTCACACAATTCAGAACAGTTTATTTCAGGCTCCATGTCATCCCATACCCCTTTTGGAATGTACTTATTCACAGTCTTGGCTACCTGCTGGTTGTTAGCCAGCAGATCTCAGACTAAAACACAAGAACAATTCAAAACTTTTCTTCAGAGGCACCATTTTGGAGCTGGCTCTTGGCTCAGAATCTGGGATGAACAACTGGTTCAGGTGGAAGTGAAGGGTTATTTCACCAGGATCCTTCATCAGACACCCTCCAGGCTCTCCGTGTGCAGTGCATACCGCAGGAGTCCAGAGCGGGCATCTTTGTAACCATTAGATCGCGCAGAGTGATGATTCTGGCCACCAGATGGCAGCCACTGCTCCAAGTACTCACACAGGTCCAGAAGGAAAGGAAGGCAATTAAACCTGTTAACAAACAAATTATGTGTTTTGTGTGTGTGTATACTACACACACACACATACGCACACACATTACATATATAAAACATATATAACACAAATTATATATATTATATGTTAATATAAAATATATAATATATATAAATGGTTTATTACAGAGGTTTAAGAATATTATTTTATACATTTTAATTATACACAGTTATATTTTTATTTTATATATTTACTTTATTACATATAACAATGGCTTAACATATATTTAAATAAGTATATTTTTAAGCCTCTATAATAAAAACATTTTAAAAATAAAGACAAAGCTCATTTAACAATTTATAGATATAAAGTTTAACAGTCTCTTTTCAGATCCTTTTTTTGGCCCAACCTATAAGACTTTTAGTTTAATCATGTGAGGCCCATATTCCCTTTTTCCCTTCTGGGAAATCTCCTGTGCTTCCAAGATCTTTCCATGCAACTTATGGCTTAAGCCCTGTCTGATCCTGAGTGGCGGTGGCCTTGGATGACCCATGCTGTCTGCATGAAATGTCTTTCAGTCACTGGAGTTCTTGTTTACTCAGTAAGTAGAGGAACATCCCATGTCCAGGCAGCGGGGGTCTCAGAATGATACAGAAACCCTTTGACAAAAGGTTTTTGTTTGTTTTCAAACTTGTAGACTCCTAGAAGTGGGATTGCTTACTCAGGTAAAAGGGAGAGAAACTGAGGAGCTCTAGGAATTCCCACAGTGTGAATGAGTGGTATTTCTCCTGGAAGATGCTTGCAATATGAATACTGTGATCTAAAAAGAAGCTCAATTTACAGAACAAAAGTAGAAATACAGAAAGTCTCAGATGACCCTCAACAGAAAAGGTAGACATGTTCCTAATTCTTCAAAGCAATCTATCCCTTGAAAGACAAGACAGATTAGAATTTTACCAATGGGAACTTGAAAGAGGGTGACACTTCTGTTTTGTGTTTCTGAAACAGCTTAGCACAGTTTTCTTTTATTGTGGAGGGAAACTGGAACAGGAAAAAATATCAATTATTATTATTTCAATAGCCACTGAACATAGAACTTGTGTTTAAGCCAGAACAACAGTGACAGGTGTAGAATGCCATCTTTGGATTCTGCATGCTTAGGCATGAACAATATAGCACCAGGTGTTGCCCATTCATTGGCCTCTCATATGTTCCTGAATTATTTACCAAGTTCATTACAACAAAATCCCAAGAGAACTAAAAGCCACTATCTTCTATCAAGACATTTAAATTCTTGTACAGACTGTCCAATTACTGAATGTAAAATTAAGAACTAAATATATAAACGTGGCTATTTGCATCCTACTTCAGTTGAAATTTTATTGCTGCAAAAACTATTTTTTTTCCTTTTCCTCTTTTTAAGCTTAGATCTCCTCTATTGTGTCCAATACTGTAAGCCACAGGGAAGCTATTCTACATGATGGGCTGAAAGATTTATTTTTCCTATATTGCCCTTTTAATCATACTGACAAATAAATATACTTATATTTGAAGCATTATTAAAACCACGCTAGTTCATCCTTACATAATACATATAGAAGTACACATCAGTGTGTTTGTGAGTGTGGTGTGTGTGCGTGTGTGTGTAGAAAATCCCATTCATTCTTACTACAACAATGTCATGTGAGGTAAACAATATCATTCCTCATTTTTAAATAAGGATATTGAAGAGCAGAGTAGAGAACCTGGTTCCACATCTGCAGAGGCAGCACTTGAACATAGGAATTTACATCCCAAGGTCAATATCCACCCACTGTCCACCCTACAGGGGGCAAACTCTAAGCTGGCCTCTCCAAAGAAGACACCAAATGGCCTGCTGGGGGGTTTTCAGTTCCCTAAGTTTAACTTCTAGGAGTTCCCTGGAGTATGGGAGTAATAGGGTCTCTATACCAGTAATTCTCAACTGAAGCAATTTTGTACCTACAGAGGATATTTGGCAAAGTCTGGAGATAATATGGCTGTCGAAACTGAGATGGGTGCTACTGACATCTAGTAGGTAAAGGCCAGGGATGCTGCTAAGCATATCACAATTCATAGAATAGTCCAAACAACAAAGAATTATCCACCTCCAAATGCGAATAATGCTAAAGTTGAGAAACCTTGGTCAACACTGTGGATCTGGGAAGTACTAACAATCTGAAGCTCACATTATCTTTGGGAGATTCTGTGAATATGATGGGGTAGTACATATGAACATAAATTTCCTGGGGGATAAATTCCAATGGTTCCCTTGGACAGACTGAAATCATTGGCATGGAACTTTGAATGCTAAGCCCCCATCTGGTCCATGGATAGCTAGTGCAGGAACTTACATACTATGATTCTGCATTCTGTCATGGAGCAGGCATTCAACTCCAACATTAGCACATATTCAGAGATTCATACATGAGGAGCTGGTGAAACAGTGAATGACTTAGTCACTGAGAGAAAGGTTGAATGATTTCAAAAAGTGTTGATTGGGAAATTGAGTGGGGAGTAGTGTGTCAGATAGCATAATGGTGAGGGATTTGACAACAAGATAGATACAGAATCCAAGGCACAAAGAGAAAGATCTGCTAGACTCTTCTAGGAGCAACCCTTGCCACCCCCCCCCCCATTCTCCAGACGTAAACTATCTAGGCCACAGATATTAGGAGACCCAACACTACACACGGTGGGGCTTACAATTTATTTGACAGATTACAAAGTCCTGCCCAGTGATTAGGATCAGGAAAATAGGCAGTGCGTTAGCTACACTGTTGTCAAGTGTAGGATAATCTATTACAACTTTGAATGGCCCCATGTCTTTCCATAAAATCCCTCCTTATTCTTCTATACATTATTTATGGCTATTGAAAAACTAGTCTTGCAACTACTGTCTGAAAAAGTTGTATAGTTGGTAGGACTTCTGCTTCATGAAGAATCAACTGCTATAAGAATTGCCTTCTGGGACGCCTGGGTGGCTCAGTTGGTTAAGCGGCTGCCTTCGGCTCAGGTCATGATCCCAGTGTCCTGGGATCAAGTCCCACATCGGGCTCCTTGTTCGGCAGGGAGCCTGCTTCTCCTTCTGCCTCTGCCTGCCACTCTGTCTGCCTGTGCTTGCTCTCTCGCTCTCTCTCTCTCTGACAAATAAATAAATAAAATCTTAAAAAAAAAAAAGAATTGCCTTCCTACTGTAAACTATTTGAAAACTAGACAACAGACAGGAAATTGTTCTTTTCAGACACTGGATAGCAGTTATAGAACTGTGGAAAACAAGTGAGGTGAATCTTACAAGTGATGGACATATATATAAAGAAATATAAAAAATATTCTTTCAATGATTATAATTGACCTGAAGTTATTGCCTGGAGGCAGTTTCCAGGCCACATCCCAGGAAGGAAACCCAAACATAATCTATGGCTTGCTGAGGGAAGGAGACTAGATTAGAGTTTGGGGAGGTCAAAGCAATTAGAACTTATAAGGTAGAGGAATGAAGAAGAGGAAGATACATAGAGAGAGAGGGCTTTGGAAATCTGAAAGGTAGCTCCTTAGTCTTTTTCTGAGTACTGAACTAGGTATGAATGAGAAGAACCTACTTGAGATGGAAGACAACCACTAGGAAGTAACTGAACAATTCCTGGAGCTCACACAGGGCTAGGAATGCATTGTGTTCCTACCAGTCAGGATGGAGAAGCCTCATATTATGTATGACATTCGACAGAATCTTCAGAAAGGTCATATCTTAGTAGTGGAAGTAAATACTAGAAGCTATCTAGTCTAGGTACTACTGGACTCTAGTCTAGTCTTTTGGGAAGACCTGTCCTAATAATGCTTAAAAGAAAGCAATTTCTAACAGGTCGGGTAACCCTCATAGAGTATTTACAGTTCTTTGTTTAGGTCCAGTTCCACCATCTATGGAAACTTCTCATGCACATCCTCCACTGGACTTTCCCTCTTTGATCTAATTCCATTAGATGTTCCATTAGTTTTCCTTTGCTGTTCTTGTTTGCAGTTATACTTAAATTGCTTTTAAATTCAAGATATTTGTAAAACTCAGACAAGTACAAGGAATAAAATATCAAACACCGAATTTTTTAAAAAGGTTTTATTTATTTATTTGAGAAAGAGAGAGAGAAGGAAAGGGAGAAGCAGACTCCCCACTGAGCAGGGAGCCCCATATGGGGCTCAACGTGGAGCTCAATCCCAGGACCCTGAGATCATAACTCAAGCTGAAGGCAGACACTCCACCTACTGAGCAACCCAGTCACCCCAAACACCCAGAATTAAGCACTAACACCTTGGCATATTCTTTCTAGACCATTCCTCCCACCTACCAGTACCCTAACCTCCTGAGAAAAATCAAACTATTGCTTTTATATAATAATTAGTTTTTAAAAATGAGGACTATCTTAATTTTTAAAAAAGAATGAGAAAATATCTATATACTGCTATGAATTCCAGGACAGATTATCTTTTATTTTTTTAAGTTCTTTTTAAAGATTTTATTTATTTATTTGACAGACAGAGATCACAAGTAGGCAGAGAGGCAGGCAGAGAGAGGAGGAAACAGGCTCCCCGCCGAGCAGAGAGCCCAATGTGGGGCTCGATCCCAGCACCCTGGGATCAGGACCTGAGCTGAAGGCAGAGGCTTTAACCCACTGAGCCACCCAGGCGCCCCCAGATTATATTTTAAAAAGCAAGATGCAACACAACATATATAGTGTGCTGCCTTTTGTATAATAAAAGATATGAAATCCAGATAGGTCATTGGATTATTTTCAAAAAGAAACAATAAGAGAATAAAATCATTAGCTATAAGAGGAGGAAAAGAAAAAAGAGGGGACAGGGAGGCAAAATAGATCTCTCAATGTTTATAGTTTTGACTCTGAAACCATGTCAATATTTTACTTAATTTAAAAGCAAAATTAAATCATAAAGAAAATCAATATCTAAAAATTAAAAACAAATTAAAATAAATTATCTAACAGTACTGAGTTGATAGTATAACTTAATCAAAATATATCAAGTTGATGGTATAACCACATAAAGGATTTAAGTAACTGTAATTTGATTATACTTACAAAGGACAAAATATACCCTCAAAGAAATCTTAAACTGCATTCAATGGGTAATATTCCTATTTTATATATATTGGTGCACAAACATATACACATACACCCACATATAAGTATCTATTAGGTAAAGCAAATAAGTAATTATGATTATGTTACTAGGAACTAAGACTTTCAAAGTGAGAGAAAAGAGACTCACATATAAAAATAAGTTAAGTAAATACCTTTCTATCATTAATTTAAATTAGAAATACCATGCAATGATGTGGATGGAACTAGAGTTTATTATGCTAAGTGAAATAACTCAGTCAGAGAAAGAAAAATATTATATGATATCAAGCATATGTGGAACTTAAGGAACAAAACTGATGAACATACAGGAAGGAAAGGAAAAAATAAAATAAGATAAAATTAGAGAGGGAGGAGAAACAATAAGAGATTCTTAACTATAGGGAACAAACAGGGTTATTGGAGGGAAGGTAGGTGGGGGGATGGGATAATTGGGTGATGAACATTAAGGAGGGGACTTGATTTAATGAGCACTGGGTGTTATATAAAACTGATTAATCATTAAATTCTACTCCTGAAACTAATAATATACTGTATGTTAATTAAATATAAATAAAATCTAAAAATAGTGAAAAAAGATATAAAGATTGTTAAAAAGCCAAAAAATAAATTAGAAATATGATCTTAGAATTATTTTCCTTCTTTTAAAACAGTCATATTTTCTGATCTGTTATTTGAGGCTTGGGAGTAATTACAACCCAATAACAATAAACAGTCTGAGTGCTCAGATTATGGTTTCTAAATCACTCACTAAAAGGAATCAGGTTTCTTTCTTTTTTTTTTTTAATGTGTTTTGTGTTTTTTTTTTAAGATTTTATGTATTTATTTGACAGACAGAGATCACAAGTAGGCAGAGAGGCAGGCAGAGAGAGAGGAGGAAGCAGGTTCCCTGCTGAGCAGAGAGCCTGATGCAGGGCTTGATCCCAGGACCCTGGGATCATGACCTGAGGCGAAGGCAGAGGCTTTAACCCACTGAGCCACCCAGGCGTCCCAGGAACCAGGTTTCTTTAGTGAGATAGCCAATTTAAGTTATGGAGATGGAAATATACAAGACCAATCTGGGCTATCTTGTCATACTAGAAAATAAAAATTACCAGAGACTACAGAATCCTTTTGAAAGGACACAGGAATCAATCGGCTTCCCCTAGCCAATGACAGGTTAATTTGAGCACCAAAAAGAATTGCAACTGTAATGCCCTGAAACATATATGACACACAGTAGGCACTCAAAAAATGCTTATTTAATGAAAGAATTAATTTAGCATTGTAAGTATTAATAAAATTGTTGATGGTGTACTCTACAACTTTGACTTAGTGGCTCCTCCATAAGGATACATGGTGTAAACTTTTTCTCTTGAATACTAGGAAAAATTCTTTTTTTCTGGAACATTTTTATGTCATGCATAGTATGTTCCTCTCTCTCTTGAAGTGCGGAACCAAATATGTGGCTCAGTTACAGCAACTGTGCCGTGTTAGGTATCTCTGGCTTATTTTATTACTCTCTATTTTCCCTTTGTCTTGATTTCCTTACCTCAAAATTTTCAGCCCACTACATTTTTTTCAAGATTTTATTTATTTATTTGACAGAGAGAGACAGCAAGAGAGGGAACACAGGCAGGGGGGAGTGGGAGAGGGAGAAGCAGGCTTTCCGACGAACGGGGAGCGGGATCATGACCCGAGCCAAAGGCAGACCCTTAACAACTGAGGCACCCAGGCGCCCTCCACTACATTTTTTTAAAGATTTTTATTTATTTATTTGACAGACAGAGATCACAAGTAGGCAGAGAGGCAGGCAGAGAGAGAGGAAGGGAAGCAGAGTCCCCGCTGAGCAGAGAGCCCCATGCTGGGCTCGATTCCAGGACCCTGGGATCATGACCTGAGGCGAAGGCAGAGGCTTTAACTCACTGAGCCACCCAGGCGCCCCCCACTACATGTTTTAAATTAAAAGAAGGGGAAGAGACAGCGTAATAGGGATGTTTCTACCCAATGTGAGCAAATAGATATATTATTCAAAGTACCTTAGCCTTAGGTTACCTGCTAAAAGAGATAAGACAGAACCACATACAAATGCATAAAAAATGTATTAATCAGGGGCGCCTGGGTGGCTCAGTGGGTTAAAGCCTCTGCCTTCAGCTCATGTCATGATCCCAGGGTCCTGGGATCGAGCCCCACGTCAGGTTCTCTGCTCCGCGGGGAGCCTTCTTCCCTCCCTTTCTGCCTGCCTCTTTGTCTACTTGGGATCTCTCTCTGTCAAATAAATAAATTAGAAAAAAAAAAAAAGAATTTAGTATGTGCATATGTTTAAAAAAATGTATTAATCAAACCACCACCACCAACAGCATTGTACTAGACGTTCACTAAGATTCCTTCTGGCTCCAAAGCTGTCTGAAGTATCAGCTCTCCATTAACTATGTTAATACAGGCAGCAGATACACAGAGAATTATAAACAGCAGGGAATATAAAATGCATTTTTTAAAAGATTTTATTTATTTATTTGACAGACAGCACAAGTAGGCAGACAGGCAGGCAGAGAGAGAGGAAGGGAAGCAGGCTCCCTGCTGAGCAGAGAGCCCCATGCTGGGCTCGATCCCAGGACTCTGGTATCATGACCTGAGCCGAAGGCAGAGGCTTTAACCCACTGAGCCACCCAGGCGCCCCATAAAATGCATTTTTAATTGCCTTTGAATGCATCATGTTATGTTCTGGTAGCAGATTCACAAACATCCCGAAAATGGGTCACTCACCCTAAGAGTAAAACTCACTTCTATTCCTGAGCGTGCGCTACTTTTCAAAGGGACAGCAGCCAGGTGCAGGCAGGGCAGAGGAATTCAACCTCCTGCAAGGAACACCTGCCACACAGATCCTCATATAGGAGATGGCTCACAGTTGTAAATACTTTCTAAGAAAGCATGAGTATGAGATTAGGGCGGGAAGGTATTGCATCTATAGGAACAGATGTTTGGTCAGGCTTAAGTCACAGAATGGTGGAGCAAGAAGCAGCTGCGGATATCACCAAGTCCAATCTCTTCTTTTTATGCGTGAGGAAATAGTCCTCAGAGGTTGAGAGCCTCAGGATCACCTAGTGTAGCACGAGAATCTAGGTCTCTCAAGTTCAGTACTCTTTCTGTGCTACTTTAAAGACATTTAAATGAAGTTGCGGTTGGGACATTTGGGACGAAGGGGTGAGACCTGTACTCGGGGAAGCAGACAGGGTCATAGGGGTAAGAACTCTGGAACTGTTGTTGAAGGCTGTGGAGGAGAGCCAAGAGAGAAAAGGGACACAGCTGAAAGAGAAAGAATATTCTCTTGGGAGAGTATAAGTTTTGGAAGAACTTGTATGTTTTCTCCCCAGCAATGTAAAGAAGATTGAAGTTATCTTCTCAGAACCTCAGATTTGTCTTATAAAAGAGGGAGATGATAAGTTTCTTTTTGAAGTCTTTGAAGTTTCTCCAATTAAGTTTTCCACATACTTGGTTTCTGAGTGATCATTCCAAAGGACCCTGGGGCAGGGCTTGTATGGGGAATCCCGATTCACTGGAGGAAAGGCTGGTGAGAGATGGCTGCTGTAAACACATCTCTCTTAGGGGATTTTAAAAGCAGAATGGAATCCCTAGGTGTCCCTTGGCAAGGATGGAAGGTGGGCAGGGAGTGAGGAAGGGGAGTGGACTTGATTCACTTCCTTAGTCTGATGTGGATCTCAGAGAAAGAAGAACTTTGGAATCCTTAGGATTGTATACATTCTTGAACTATACCACCATTCTTTCTAAATTCCTATGTACCAAAGTCTCTGTCTTCCTGTGTTTCCTAGCCCACACTTAGGGATCTTTCCAAAATATGGAGAACATTTTTGCTCAACATTATAGAAGATAATACTGAACCCTTAGTTTCATATTACTTATAATTTTTCTTCTGCTAAATCTGATTTCCCCCTTTACTGTATAGTGTTTAAACTTAACTGGCTACTTGATAGAATTATACTGAATCAGACTGGCTATTGGATTGGGTCCGCCACAGCGTACAGGAAACAGTGTTGTGAGTAGTAAGTTTACTATAAACATAGGTCAACTGAATACTGGGCACATCCCAGGGTCCCTGGGCCAATTCAGTCCTCCATCCCAGTCCTTGGGAGTCTGGTTTCACTTCACATATCCTAGGACCATTGGCGGTAATAAGTGGCACTGAAATAGACAAAGCTGAAGAAGAATTTAAGTCTCAGATGCATCATTTTCTATCTGTGGTGCTTTAGGTTAATCACTTCTCCAATTATTAGCTGCCTCATCAATGAAATAAAGATAATACTATCTACACCTCATAGGTCTTGCTGATGACTAAATCATATGCTGTATAGGATATATGCAAATATAACTTATATGTACTAGATCATCAATAAATAGTGGGTTAGTTCATTTCCATGATACAGAAGGGTCATTTATACAGAAGACTTGAAGGTGCATAACTGAAGTTATTCATCTTGTTTCTCTAAATATCCTAACAGAATTCCAAGTTCTGAATCATTAATGTATCTTCTAACATTATGAGTAATGATCTTTATACTATATTTACAATCAGATTTTATTAAAAAATAATGAATTACATATCCCCAGTGGTAGAGGCCATATGCATTAATTCAACAAATACTGATTGATCAATTATTATGCAGTAGTCACTGTGCTAAGAGCTAAGGATGCAGCAGGGAACAAGTGTTCTTGCTCTAGCACCCAGCACAGTGCCCAGACATAGTAGGCGATCAATACATATTTGTTGAAGTGGACCCAGAGACATAAAACATCACAGACAGGGGCACCTGGGTGGCTCAGTGGGTTAAGTCTCTGCCTTCGGCTCAGGTCATGATCTCAGGGTCCTGGGATCCAGCCCCGAATCGGGCTCTCTGCTCAGCGGGGAGTCTGCTTTCCTCTCTCTGCTTGCCTCTCTGCCTACTTGTGATCTCTATCAAATAAATAAATAAATAAAATTCAAAACAAAAACATCACAGATAGGAGTCCTTGATTTCTAGGAACAATCCTCAGGACCATGTAGATACTCCTATAATTCAGTAGAAGCAGGAGGTTTCATTCATGGAGGGCTTGAACATCCCTCTCTGACTAGTGGGAACATCTCCTGCTTTTAGAACCCGGTGTTGATGTGTTTTTATGACTCTTTCTATGCTCTTAGTATAAGCTGGCACAACCATAGAAACTGAGCATTACTGCCTTATAGAGAGATCCTAGAGACCCCTTACAGACAGATCCCAGAGACCTGTTAATATTCCAACCCTATTGCCAAGGAATGGAACTGGGAATTAAACCAAAACCCCAAAAACAACGTGCTAAAGCCCTTCTCAGAGTTGCATTGTTACCTAAAAGCACTTAGGTACTATTATGCAAATTACACATGCACAATTTCCATAAAAACCAGTCACAAATGTCAATTGGTGCTCATTAATATGCAATAAAATTCTCATTTGAAAACTGTTAAGAGCCAAGAATGACTTCCACTTGGCTGCCCTCCTTTAATGAGAACGCTGTGATGTGCTCTATGCTATTATTCATCAACAAAACAATAAGGTATCACAACAAATCAAGCTTCAGAAGGTATCAGAAGGACCTGAGAATGATCATTTGACATTTCAGAGTCTAGTTTTGGACAGCTCAAGTTTTATACTGCTACAGCTCAGACTTCTCCATTTGGCTACTCAGAACACCAGCAGTGAACTGCACTCTTTAACCTACCTTGCAAACAGAACCATGGTGATACTGAGCACTCCTTTAAAGAACATTTGTGAGGGTGCGACACAGCTGGAAAAAGGTAAACAAAACTTTGGTCCTGAGGTTCAGTCAGCTTGGGAGACTGACCGTTCTCTTTCTCAACAGAAGTGGAGATCCAAGGCCTCTGGAATTACTGGGGCTCTTCTCTGAAAAGCCTCCTGGTCAGAATTTTTATGAGTGAACTTCCATGCTGTGTCTCTGAACTCCTTCAGTTAGACACTGATTTTCTCTAAACTGTTGTTCAGAGTTGCTGTGCAACCCAATATATTTGTGTGAGAGCCATTCTGGCTCGGTGAGGATGAAGAGATGGAAAACACAAGCCATCAAACAGACTGTCCCTTCTGCAGTCACTTCCTTAATAAATTATCCTGATCTTGGCCTGGAAGCTGAGGAAAGGAAGCTTTTCTAGGTATAGTTTAACACAGTGGTTATCAAACTTCAGTTTACATCACAATCACCTAGAAAGCGCCTTAAAAAACAGATTGCTGGTCCCCACCTCCAGAGTTTCTGACTCAGTAGGTTCTGAGAATATGCATTTCTAGTAAATTTGCAGGTGATGCTGTAGCTGCTGGTGTGGGGATCATACCATGAGAACTGCAGTCCCACTAACGGAAAGGCTTTTATCAAAGTTTAGACCACACGAACACTTGAAATAGCCTGTAATTTGACACCTCAAGCTGCTGTGAGGAAGCTCATGTACACATTTATAAATCAAGTCATTTGACTTGTTCACTAGAAATTAATTTCAGAGAAGTACTATTAAGAAATTAGAGACTTAGAATAGCACTCAATGTTTTCATTCTTTGAAACATGATTCTTAAGTATTTTTATGGACATGAGATACTGATAGACCCTCTCCTGAGAAACGTACAAATATGTAATATTTTACATGTAAAATCACAGGCCACCCATCACCCCTACCCTCCCCCCCCAATAAACCTCAATCATCCCAAGTGCAGAGGCTCATTTCAAACTACAACTCAGCTGAACCCAAGGATAAAAGAAAGGTTTTGGTTGTTTCTATTGAAGTATAGTTGATACAATGTTATGTAATTTGAGGCATACAACATAGTGATTCTACAACTATATATTCTATGCTCACCACAACTGTAGCTACCATACAACATTATTACAATACCATCGACTATATATACTCTCTATGTAGTACCTTTCATTCCCATGATTTCCATAACTGGAAACCTATAGCTCCTACTCTCCTTCACCCATTTTGCCTGTCTTCCTACCTACCACCCTTTAGCTCCCCCTCAGGTGGTTCTCTGTTTATGGGTCTCTTTCTGCTTTTTTGTTGTTGTTGTTGTTGTTATTTGTTCATTTGTTTTGCTTTTTAGATTCCACATATACGTGAAATCATATGGTATTTGTCTTTCTCTTATTTCACTTAACATAATGCCCTCTAGCTCCCTCCATGTTATCACAAATGGCAAAAGAATGTTCCTTTTATGACTGAGTAATATTCCATTGTGTAAATATATACATATACAACTTTATAATCCATTTATCTATGGATGGACATTTAGGTTGTTTCCATATCTTGGGTATTATAAATAATTCTGCAATAAACACAGGGTGCATATATCTTTCTGAATGAGTGTTTTCATTTTCTTTGTTTAAGTACCTAGTAGAGAAATTACTGGATCATATGGTATGTCTATTTTTAATTTTTTGAGGAAATCCTGTATTGTTTTCCATAGTAGTTTCACCAATTTATATTCTCACCAACAGTTCACGAGAGTTCTCTTTTCTCCATGTCTTCACCAATACATGTTATTTCTTGTCTTTTTGATACTAGACATTTTGACTGGTGTGAGGCCATATCTAATTCTAGTTTTGATTTGCACTTCTTTCATGATGAGTGATGCTGAGCACCTTTTCATGTGTCTGTTGTTTCTCTACCTGTCTTCTTTGGAAAAATGTCCAATAAGGTCCTCTGCCCATTTAAAAAAATTTTTTTTGGTGTTGAGAAAAATTTTTTAATTTTTTCCTTATATTATGCTCATGAATCAACTATTTCTTTGTGGCTACCCACAAATAAAGTGTGGTACATTAAGATAATGAAGTCTATGACAAACTCTTTCAGCAATTAAAATATTTTAATAATCATTTTTAATGTTTATTCTTTAATAATATTTCTCATTAATTAGAATAGTATTTTTATTAGGATAATTACTGACATAAATGAGTTAAATGTCTATTTTGTTACTTTTTAAAAAATTTTTCAGCTTGTTCTATGTTCCTTTTATTGTACTTCTTTACTTTCATTTTCCCATCCATTAGCTTTTTAAAAAAACAGCTCTATTGAGGTACAAAGACCATATAATAAACTGTCAATATTTAAAAATGTCAATTTGATCAATTTTGACATGTGTATATATCTGCAAAACCATTCTTGCATTCAAAATAATGAACAGGTAATAACAGTTCCAATTTTGTTCCTTAAGAAAAAAGTTGTTTTGGCTATTCTAAATACTTCACATTTTCACATGAATTTTAGAATCAGGTTATCAATTTCTATAAGAAGAGCATCTGGGATTTTGATTAAGATTGCATTACATCTCTAGATGAATTCAGGGAATATCAACATCTAAACAATACTGAGCCATCTACCCCTTGTCTTAGCTCAACTGGTACAACAAAATATCATACACTGGTTGGCTTATAAACATCAGAAATTTGTTTCTCATGATCTTGGCAGAAGTCCAAGACAGATGGCTGACTTGTATCCTCACATGATGGAAAGAGAGTTACCTGGCTTTCTGGCCTCTTCTTATAAGGGCACTAATCCCATTTATATGGGCTTTATCCTCATGACCTAATTATCTCCCAAAGGCCCCATCTCTAAATACCATCACATTGAGGACTAGATTTCAACAAATGAATTTCAGGGGAACACAAACATTCAATTTATACCATCCATGAGCAAGGTCTATCTCTCCATTTATTTAGGTCCTCTTTCTCTCTGAAAGGTTTTGTAGTTTTCAGTGTGTAGTTCTTGCATAAGTTTTATCAGATATATTCCCAAGTATTTCATATTTTTATGCTATTATGATTTTTTACTTTCAGTTGTGATTGCTTAACACTATATATCTCCACAATTGATGTCTGTATATTGATATTATATTTTGCAACCATGCTAAACTTACTTAATAGTTCTAGTGGTTCTTTTATAGATTCCATTGAATTTTCTTTTTTTTTTTTTTAAAGATTATCTATTTATTTATTTGACAGACAGAGGTCACAAATAGGCAGAGAGGCAGGCAGAGAGAGGAAGGGAAGCAGGCTCCCCGCTGAGCAGAGAGCCCAATGCGGGGCTCGATCCCAGGACCCTGAGATCATGACCTGAGCTGAAGGCAGAGGCTCAATCCACTGAGCCACCCAGGCGCCCCGATTCCATTGAATTTTCTATATAGACGATCAGGTCACATGCAAATAAAGGCATTTTAACTTTTTCTCTAAACTGGATGCTTTTCATTTATTATTATTTCTTTCTACCTTATTGTACTGGCTACGATCTCCAAGACAATGTTGAATAGAATGAGTAAGAGTAGTCCTCTTTGTCTTGTTCTTGATCTTAGGGAGAAAGTATTTGGTCTTTTATCACTAAATATAATGTGAGATGCAGGTTTTCCATAGAATCCCTTTATGAGGTTAAGAAGTTTGTTTGTTTATTGAGATAGAAGTTTACTGAATACACTGCAAGGGAGCAGAGGCAGGACAGTAAAGGAGGCTGCCTGCCATGAGGCAGTGGGGGTGGGGGCTGTAGTTAAGAGGGAGACTGAAGATGTATGGGAATATATGGACTCTTCCTGTGCCCAGTTTTAAGTATCCCATTGGTTAGCTAGGGCTTATGGATATTTTGAGATGGGTTGCCTAATGAGCCTGTTTACATTCAGCCAGGAGGTTACTGTGGGCCTTTTTACCTTACTCAGATTTCCATTGCTTAAACCTGTTGCCTAAAAGTGGCCTCTACATTCTCCCTCGGCAGATGAACAACAAGTCTTTGGCATTTGGGTGAAGGTCTCATCTTCAGCTACTTCATGCTGGATGGGGGGGCACACTGTCCCTACTTTAACTTGTCAGTCCATCAGGGGTTCTGCGCAGCTATAGACCAGAGCATGGTATTATATTAACATGCTGACAGGAATGTGAGTGAAATTCCCTGGTGGCCAGGTCCATGGGATTTAGGGAGGGGACCCTCTGATGGTATGGGCTGGGATCCTGGTTGAATCATAAATTGTATATGGAATTGTTGGATTTACTAAGAAGGGTAGGAATGTATTTTATCTGTAGATCAAGATGGTGGCTAGATCTTCAGGAACAAAGGAAAAAAGTGGGTGGGGGGAGGCTGAAAGAAGCAAGACTGACTGAGAGTCAGCCAGTGTCAGAAAAGGGTCCCAACTAAGTCCATAATGTGTGCAGATTCACCCTGGACAAAGCTTCCACTGGCATCTGCTGCACACTTTGGGAACTCAGGACGTTGGAGTGGGAGATGAGAAGAAAGGGGTCCTTTGCTTTCTTCACAGGCATGGGCAGTCTGACCTGTTGGCCACATGGGGAGCTGCCTTGGCTAGAGATCCTCAGTTGTCTAAGGAGTATTAGGGTTAGACCTCTGAAGGGCTGAAAAGAAAAAGGAGAGGGAAGGAAGGTTTCTTCCAAAGGGCAAGAGGGGAAATCCCTTACTCTTTCCGGCAAGGGCAGTCCCATTGGATCCCCCTAAGGCTTTGTAACCTCACTGAGGAGTAACCTCTGCTGGAGGTTTTCAGTTCCCCAAGGAGTACTACCAAGGGAAAGTCCCAAGAAATTCCCAGAGAATCCAAGGACAGTTCTAGGCTGACAGAGGGTTCCTGTATGGGCTCCCCCAAATGTGGGGGGACCCAGTGGGGTGGAGGCTGGTGGTGTGGGTGGTGAAAGAATTCACCAAAGACAGAACAAAGGAGACAGAAGTTTACTGAAAGCACTGCAAAGGAGCCGCAGGCAGGACAGCAAAGGAGGGAGTGCGAAGAATTCTCTTCCATTCCTAGTTTGCTGAGACTTTCTTTAATAGATGTGGGCTTTCACAATATTTCTTGAATGAACTTTGGTAATTTGTCTTTTTCAAGGAATCTTTTTACTTTATCAACGTTGATAGGATTATTGGGATAAAGTTTTTATAATATCTGTAGAATTTATAGTGGTATCGCCTCTTTAATTCATAACATTAGTAAATTGTGCTTGCTCTCTTTTTATCCTATCAATCTGGCTAAAGGCTTATTGAGTTTATTGATAGTCACAATTAATCAGCATTTGCTTTCATTGATCTCTACTGTTATCTATTCTATTGATTTCTGCTCTGATAGTTATTACTTTCTTGTGCTTACTTTGGGTTTCATTTGCTCTTTTTGTGTAGTTTCTTAGGATGGAAGCTGAAACATTAGAGACTTTTCTTCTTACAAACCTCAAGCACTATACATTTTCACCTAAGTACTGCTTTTGAAACATACTTCTCATTTTCCTTCAGTTCAAAATAATTTCTAATTTCCCTTTTGATTTCTTCTTTGACTCACGAGCAATTTTGAAGTGCATTATTTAGTTTCCAAATGTTATTGATTTCTTAACTAATTCTATTGTGGTTAAGAACATACTTTATATTACTTTAATCCTTTTAAATGTACTGAGGATTGTTCTATGACCTAGAATATGGTCTGTCTAAATGTTACACTTGAAAGGAATTAATATTTTGCTGTTGATAGGTATAGTGCTCCATAAAGATCAGTGAGGTCCAGATGATTCTGTTGGCTCCTTCTTCCATATCTTTAATTATTTTCTGTCTTCTTTTTATACCCATTACTGAGAAAAAGCCAATGAAATTTTGGACTATGGAGGTGCCTGGGTGGCTTAGTAGGTTGAGCATCCAGCTCGTGATTTTGTCTCAGGTCATGATTTCAGGGTGGTTAAGATGGAGCCCCAATTCCTGCTGAGTGTGGAGCCTGTCAGAGATTCTCTCTCTTCCTCTCCCTCTGCCCTCCCCTGCTCTTGCTCTAAATAAATGAAGAAATAAATAAAATTTTCAAAAAAAAAAAGAAATTCTAGACTACAATTATGAATTTGTCAATTGCTCTTTGAAGTCATATCATTTCTACTTCATGTATTTTGGGGCTCTGTTGTTAGATGCATAAATGTTTAATATTGTTATGTCTTCTTGATGACTACTTTATCATTCAAGAAATGATTTTCTTTATTTATAGTAATATTCTTTGTTCTGCAACCTATATTTTGATGAGTGTGTTAGCATGGTAAATCTTTCCCATCCTTTAATCTATTTGTATTATAATACATGAAGTGTGTTTCTTGTACCTAGTATATTGCTGGCTTTACTTTTTAAAAAAATCCTACTGTTTTTTAAAATCTTCAACTGTTAGTTGAGGTGTTGAGAGCATTTACATCTAAAGTAGTTACTGATATATTTAAGTTTAAATGTATTATGTTGCTATTGTTTTTTATTTATCTCATCTCTTCCTTGTTCTTTTTCTTTTTCTGACTTCTCATAGGCAAATTGTTTCCATTTTATCTCATAATTTGTATATGGAATTGTTGGACTCACTAAGAAGGGTAGGAATGTATTTTATCTGTAGATAATTACATTTGTTGGCTTATTAACTTTGCTTTGTTGGCCTATTACCTATGCTTCTTTATTTTGTGATTGTTTTTGTGTTTACAGATATGTCTTAATTTGTTATAGTCTATCTTCAGATGATACCAATCACTTCACATGTAGTATAACAATATACTTCCATATTTCCATTCTCAGCCTTTGTGCTCATTGTTGTACATTTCCTTTTACATATGCTATAAACCCCATAGTTTTTTATTTTTCTTTAAACTGTCAATTATATTTTAAAGGAGGTTTAAATCATAAGACAAATCATTATGTAGTTACATCTGTGGTTTTTTTTTTTTTTAATAGATCCATATTTCCTGATATCATTTCCTTCTTCTGGAAGAACTTCCTTTATCATTTCTTATAGTGCACATTTGTGAGGGATGAATTCTTTCAGCTTTTATATATTTGAAAAAGTATTTTGCCTTTGTTTTGAAAGGTACTTTCACTGGGCATAGAATTCTATGTTGAAAGGTTTGGGTTTTTTCCCAGTACTTTAAAGATGTTGTTCCACTGATTTTTTTGTTTGCATTGTTTCTGAGGAGAAATCACTGCTATCCTTATCTTTGTTGAAAATGTTTTACTCGTTATCTCTTCAAATATTTTTCTGTGCCCTCTAGGGTCATTATAACTACACATAATACTAGTTTCTTCCTCTAAATATTCTTGAACATTGTTCTGGGATGCAGTTTTATTGGGAATAGTTTCGCCCTTTTGGTCTTCTTTTAAGATGTTAGACAAGACCAGAGCAGTGGTCAAAGTAGGATTAATTATTCCCCACTGCTAAGGCACTCCAAGCACACTACCCAATACCCTCAGAGTTATTAGCTTTTCTAATATGACTACTGGGAACAGGCACGATTCCCAGCCCTGTATGAGCAGCAAGTTACTGCTCCCTCTAATCCTTTTGAGTGGTTCTTTTTCCATCTCTAGGTAGTTTCCTTATAGGCCTGTGTTGACCAGGACTCAGTTTCATACTTGGTATACTCTGTGAGGATCTCTGAAATTCTCTGTGTACTCTCCACTTTGATACTCTGTCCTGTAAACTCCAGCTGCCTTCGTCTCCCTGGATTTGAAATTGTCTTCTCAACTCAAGAAGTCTGCCTTCTCGCTTTTTGCACCATATTCTGGAAACTGTATCTTGATGTGCCTGCTTTTGTTTTGTTTTATCTCACTGAGTATCAGAAACCCTTCAATAAAAAATAGTTCTGGATCATTTCCTTTTCTCCAATGAATATGTTATTTTGCTTCTGTTAGGGTGCTAGAATAAAAACAGATTACTTTAATCTAATCAGTGAAACTAATTAGTGACTGATTTGATTGGGAATTAGATTTCAATTTCAATATGACCAGGTCTATTTCTGGACTAACTCCTAGACATAGTTTTTTAGAAGTCCCAACTGAAAGCTTAGGATATTTGTATTAATCGGGTCCTCCAGAGAAATAGAACCAGTAATTTATGTATCAATAAAAGAGATTTATTATAAGGTTCTCTGGCTCATGGAATTAAGGAGGCTGAAAAATTCTGTGATCAGCTGTCTGCAAGCTGGAGACCCAGGAAAGCTGGCAGTATAGTTTGACGGCCTGTGAGCCAGAAAGTTGACAGTGTAGGTGTCAGCCCAAGTGTGAAGGCCTGAGAACCAAGAGCACCAAGGACAGTAGAAAATCAAATTCCCAGCTCAAACTGTGAGGGAGAGAAATTTCAACCTTCCTCTGCCATTTTGCTCTGTGCTACTGGTGAACCACTTGGAAGGAAAATTGCTCAGATCATTGGGCTAATTCTCTTTCTCTCTTCTTTCCATAATCAGGTCTTTCATCAGATTGTAGAATGTTATGCATAGCTTTTCTGGATCTTAGCAGCTGCTTTTGGTTTAGGGTTAGCTCCTCCTCACCTGCTGCTTAGTAAATAGTAAATGTCTCAAGAGAAAAACAACCTAGTGTGTGGGGGCACTCACTGAGTTTCTCTTCTTTATGAGCTCTTAGCTCTCAAGTTCTAGTTGCCTTAGTAGGTCTTTTATGAACTCAACTCAATTTTAAAAATCTAGCTTTTCAGGACACCTGGGTGACTCAGTTAAGCATCTGACTTCTCATTTTGGCTCAGGTCATGATCTCAAGGTCATGAGACTGAGCCCCATGCTGGGCTCCACATTCAGCAGAAGTTTATTTATTTATAAATAAGACATCTTAAAAAAAAATATATATATATATATAAATTAAATTTAGCTTTTCCAGATGTCCTCTATGGGAGCAGAAGTCTACTACATGCACATGCTTAATGCCTTACATCTTTTTTTTTTTTTTTACTGACAAGACCAAACTGTTTAAAGATAATCTTTATAGACAGTGAAAACAGTATAAGATATAACTACCCTTACTATTAACTATGAGACCAATTAAGATACATTATAGAATTCCTAAGTTATAAAAGACAAACCTATTATAGGGACTGGTTTTACTATCATTATTACCGGTCAGTGTGTATTTGAAAATTAAAAGTTTCTATAAAAATATGTATTAACACAAAGGCTAATGCTTATTCTACAGGTATATACATGTTCAAACTAAAGTTAAAATTTCTCCTTAGAAATTCATTGCAATAAATTCTATGCTGGTATTCTTTTCCTCCTTTAGTTTTCAGTCTAGGACATAGAAATCTATTTCAAAGCTATTGAGTAAAAGTTAGCATGTGTTATGGGTGCCAATAGCAAAATGTCTGCTACAGAACTTCATCATTTCTTTCCCTCTATTAGCTTACGTTTGCATTCTGAACATAGACTCACAACTGGGTTTCTAATGAGAATTAGAGATCACAGATTTCTATAAAGTGTCTATGAGCTCATAGGTCCCTGGTCATACAGCAGCCTTTATCTGAGGATTTTAAGTTCTTATTTACTTCTTACTATTTTATTAGTTTGCATTTTGTATTTCACTTGTTTGTACTCACTAGCTTCCCTTCATGCTTCTCTGCTATTTTTCCCTAGTCCTGGTTAGTGGGAATCCCACTCCTCTCTAGTTTGGTGGACCCAGATTATAGTTTTACATCCAAACAAGAGCAAAAGTAAATAAGAGAACCACGAAGTGCAGGGAAATTCACTCCTAATACCACGTTTGTTAAAATCATTTGTTTAAAAATGTTCGCATCTGTTGCTTGGCACTGATCCTTAAGCTTCAAGACCCCTACCTTCTTAACTAATTATCCTCATGTCAAGTAATCAGTTGTAGTTGATTGACTATATACTCATAAAACTCCCCAAATCTAAGTCCCTCAAAATAGAGGGAAACAACTGGGATTGAATTAAAGAACTTTTCTCAATTCCACTATTAAAAAAAGGCATTAAAAAAATAAAGAAAAGACATAAAAGGGAACATAGCAGATATGGTGTTGTGAGAAAGCATTGTAAGAGCTTATTTTCTCTGAAACCCTGCCCTCCCCCCCCACCCCCCGCAACTGATCACGCTGCTCCTGCCACAGATGAAGACCATGTATAATTCCACAGCACGGAATAAATGAGCAAGGGGAACTGTAAACAGTTTGTCCAACCAGAAGCAATAGAGACACAATGCAACCAAGACACTGCAGACCCCATTTCCCACTGAGCTAATATAATCCACACTTGGCAAGGAGGAATTCTCACTGCAGGGCTTTCCTGCCTAAAGACACAGGTTCCCCTGGAGAAGGGCGATGGGAGAGGGGAGAGGAAGACAAAAGAAGGGAGGGAAAAAACTGCTGTAGGGGAGACCCACAGTGAGAAGTAAAATTGTGTGTATTCCTTCTGCCCCAGAAATGCCAGTTTCTGGGAGCTCTTTCTATGGAAATGGAAACCAAAGTGTAAGGATGAATGTAAGATGTTCACTGTGGCATAATTCATTGTATTAAAAAAAAAAAAGCTGGAGGGAAAACTGGAATATCTATCAATACAGAAATAATGGGAAAAATTATGGAATTTCTACAAAGAAATATTAAGTAGCTATTAAAAATAAGAAATTGGATCAACTAGACTTATATGTAGAATAATGCACATAACATAACAAATAAAATGAAACAAATAACAGTGAATGGTATTATATGATCTCATTTACATATGAAATAGAAAATAACTACATATTTGTTTGAACATAAAAAAGGAGTGAAGGAATTCACACTTAAATTTTAATAGTGGATCTGTCAGGAAGATGGAGGGGGAGAGGAAGTGGAGATTAATAACATTTTCTTTATAGATTACTGTTTTACTAGACTTGTTACAATGAACATGTACTGCTTTTATAATTTAAAAATGTAATAAGCTAAAAATATAAAAAGGATTTATTGACTTTATAATTACAAGCAATGCCAGACCCCAGAGTTCAGTGGGATGTGTAGTTCTCTGGCATTTGCTTTAAATTGATCCTGGTGGGCAGAGGTAAATAGTAACTTCTGCTCTCGAAGACAGGCCTCTCCTTGTGTCCCCCAACAACACCCAATTAAAGCATAGACTTGATAGTGTCCCTGGAGAGGGCCGGTGGCTGTGAAATGAAAACTATTAGGTACCCCTCCAAAGCCTCAGCCATGGAGCTTCCCAAGGCGCTGCCTGAGCCAGTGAGCAGCCGGCAGACGCACAGATGAGAATAGAACAGGCTTTTGTCTGGAAAAACCCCGCTACTCCAACTCCTGACAGCCTTTGTTGGCTTCTGTTCCAAACTTCAGAGAATAGATGCACAAGGCTGGCTCAGCCTCTGCTGGGCCCAGCCTCTGCAGGGATAAACATTACACTCTGTGGGAAAGAGGCTGCCACTCAGTTTTTTAAATTTTTTTATTTTTTAAAGATTTTATTTTATTTTTATTTATTTGACAGAGATCACAAATAGGCAGAGAGGCAGAGAGAGAGAGAGAGAGGAGGAAGCAGGCTCCCTGCTGAGCAGAGAGCCCGACTCAGGCGCTGGATCCCAGAACCCTGGGATCATGACCTGAGCTGAAGGCAGAGGCTTTAACCCACTGAGCCACCCAGGTGCCCCGCCGCCCAGTTTTGAAGCATCCTATGTTAGCACTTTGGGGAACGTTTCTTTGAGGACCACTGGAAGTTAGTTGTGGACCTTCCAACTGTTACCCACAGGATAGAATAAAGGCCCTGGAGGAGTGACACTGGCTCAGTATTTGCATTTGGTTTCATGCTGATAGAAGCTTCCAGAGCTTTTGAGGGATAAAAGATATATATTCAATAATAAAGAAAATAATGTGCAGAAGCTAGCAGCCTGTGAAGAATTAACTTTTTTGATCACTCATTCATCTTTCAACATCTTTTCTCTTCTTGTATAATCCTACTGTCCTCCACCAGGCCTCTTCTTCTCCCTAGTTAACCTCTTTAATAGATTTTCTTTTTTAAAGATTTTATTTATTATTTGACAGACAGAGATCACAAGTAGGCAGAGAAGCAGGTGGAGAGAGAGGAGGAAGCAGGCTCCCTGCTGAGCAGAGAGCCTGACTCGGGGGCTCGATCCCAGGACCCTGGGATCATGACCTACGCTGAAGGCAGAGGCTTTAACCCACGGAGGCACCCAGGTGCCCCTTTAATAGATTTTTTATTCAATGTTTTCCTGATTATCATAGAAATGCTAGAGAGTTCATGGAAAATATGGTTACATTTTTTGAAAAAATAATCACTTAGAATCCTACTGCTGACAATATTTTAGAATACTTTCTTTTTGTCTTTATACTTACTTTTTCTTTTTAATTCTTTACTTAAATTCAATTTAGTTAACATAGACTGTATTATTAGTTTCAGGGGTAGAATTCAGCGATTCATTAGTTGCATATAACAACCCGTGCTCATTACATCAAGTACCTTCCTTAATGCCCATCATCCCCCTACCTCCCTCTCCCCCAGCAGCCTTCAGTTTGTTTCCTAGAGTAAAGAGTCTCTTATGGTTTTCCTCACTGCCTATTTTCCTCTTATTTCATTTTTCCATCCTTTTAAAAGCAGGTCTGTGTGTAGCTTCCCAAGTGTAGATGAATGTCTCACATATATACCTAATATAAATAAATATGAGAGAACATGTGGAAGTGGAAAAGGGTTTGGACAGTGTGTTGCTGTTGTCGTCTGCACAGTTGTGGTGTGGCTATGTGTTCTGGTGTGTCAAGCTGGTATTCATATTCCTCAGACTAACTATGACAACAGCCTTCATGCCTCAGCCCTGCTTTTCTCCTTACAGCTGCCTTGGAACTCAGCAATATTTGCATGGAAAAATCCCCTTGGGTAGTTATTGGATCTTCTTTCATCCCAGTTTTTCACTTGCAGATAATTGAGTACATAGGATCCCAGCAGGCCACTATTCTCTTCCCTTCCTTGTCTCTTGATATTACCATTTCTGCTCCCTCTTTATTGGATCTTCTGGGTTTATCCTAACAGCACCCAAAAGCAGGCAGCCATCACCAGCCTGGACACAATCAGAGAATCATCAAAATGCCCATTTGGAAAAGACACTCAAGCATGCATTCTGTTCACATGTTCAGAGTAAATACTATAGCTAATGTGGCCTTTGGGAGACTCCACTTCATGAGGAAAAAAAAAAACACGGGAATATATCAGATTAGAGGCAAGAAGGACCTTGTTGGTCTAGAGTCTTGCTTGTCCAATACTTTAGACACTTACCACATCGTCAGTCCGGGCCACATCTTCAGGCCCTTACCACTTCCCTAGTTAAGGCACCTGCTTCTGTCTTCTCTCCCCAGGTCCCCCCAGTTACCCTTGGAGAATCAGGATGAATAGGTGGCAGTGCCAACTGACTGTCTGACATTCCAACATGGACAGATGGTGGTGGGAAAGCCCAGAGCACTATTCCCTGGGTGTTCCCCTTGTTCCTCTGGAACAGGTACCCATGACAGCAAGAGAGCAATTCCAAGCAACAAAACCCTGGGCAGAAGCTTGGAGTTTCTCTACGAGGCCCTCCCATGCTCTTCCTTGTCCTCATACCAAGAAATCACTTCTCTCCATCAGAACTCCAGAGCTTCCTGCTAATCTATATCTATGCAAAGCTCCCCACTGCAGAACTGAAAACTGAATTCCTCTGAGGAATTCTTCTTCCATCACTTCTACAATGAGCTCCTCCTTATCACAAACATCATAAAGTACAGATGCTGATAGGCTTAACACCCCTATCTCCCTCCCTATTCTCATGACAAACTAAAAAGGCAACATCCTGGAGAAACTTTTACATAGGAAATTATAATATGAAGGGAGAACACAGGTGGAAAGGGGCCAGGCAGTTCAGCCTATAGGTTATCAATCTGCATGACCTCCACCTTCTACTGTCAGTTGCTCCTCTGGCCACTGCCCAGTAGCCCGATCAAAGCAAGCCTGAGTTCTGCAGTGATGGTCTGACAGCCTCACTGCTGGGTCCTCTGTTGCCCGGCAACCCACATCTTCAGTACACCAACCCAGACGTGGGTTCAGGTATTAAAGGGATACTCAGACCCTCTCACCTGGCCCTACGAGGCAAAGTGGTCATGGAGAAGAGCAAGGATGCAGCACACAGTCTACAAATTTCATTTGAGTTGGCACATTCTGAGTATATGTGAGGCAAGAAGGTTGGTGAGAACTGTTTCTGGTCAATCCTCGGAGTATATTGAATGCATCTATTCTACATCCTTTAGAATAGACTGCACATCTCTAGGATGAACTGGACACAGCAAAGTATTCTGGAAGCGCCTTGGACATAAACAGACCTCAAGGCCTTGCTTGGGTTGGATGCACTTCCCAGGAATTGCTTAAATTTTGACCCAGTCTCTGGTCAAAAGTTACATGGTTCCCTACAACAAACAGACTGAAGTCCACATTCTTGTGTTCTCGACAAGCTGGCCTATAGCTCTCATGCTTTATCTCTTACTGCAGACCTGCCCTGACCTGACCCTCCCCACCTCTTCACCTCACTCAAGCCACACCAGCACTCTGGCCCTGACTCGGACACTCAATACTGAATACCAGCTCGAGTTACTCTCTCCGAGGGACTGTTCTTCCACACCACAGCTGCCAGTCAAAGCACCACACCTCCTCCCGAGCTCTACTCAAAAGACACTTCTTCCTTGGAGGAAAATAACAATCACTCCTGAAATAGCTAGTTCTCCGCTCTCCACCTGGAAACCCCGGCTAGCCTCCACGCCTTCCCCACAGTTTCATAACAGGTGTGATAATTATAGCACTCAGTATAGTTGTCATGTATAAGGCCTGTCTACATCAGTGTCAAAGGGACTATGTCTTTTATAGGCCGGGTCCTTCATGCTTCCATCTGGAATGAATGCATCCCACCTTCATTAATTCTTCCTCACCTCTAACAGGTTCTTTGCACAACCCCTTCTGGGGTCACACCTTTAGCAGTGCTCTATTAACAGGTCTTTCTTTTTTGCAATCCACTTTCTTCAACACACACCCTCTTTCTCTTGATCCAGACATTACTAATACCCATTTTTCTGTTTGCTCATCCTCTCCCTCCCTGCAAAGCAGGGTACACTGCAAGGTGGGGTTCAATAACATGGGATATTCTCTGGCTATATCATCTATCTCTGAGTACCTCATGATTATGACAAGTGCCTCAGAAAAACACCTTGAGAAGTCTAGATGGAAACCAATGCCTCATGGAAACACATAAATATTTTATCAGGCTCTGAACAAGACTCTTGCTCATAAATATTTAAACTCCTTGGTAGCATAATGTTCAGTGGCTGATTAGAGTCAACTTGTACTGAGGTGGGGAGCTGAGAGGAAGAAGGAATACAACAGCAATGATAGCAGGCATTCTACAGAGTTCCTTTTAAGGATCTAAAAACACTGAAAATCCTCCTGAGGTCTCCCCAGTTTGCACAGACATTCATTTTCTAAGTGCTCTCCCTCTGAAGTGGGAGGTTGGTCAGTGCCCATTGGAGTGGTCTTAGAGAAGGCACTCACTGGGCTGCAGGCAGGCTGCTACTGCATCACAGCCCCAGTAACCTTGTCATACTTCTCTCAGCACTGGTGGCACAAAGAAGATTTTCAAATTAAGTACACCGGACTCAAGATGAGGCAGACCCTGTAAGAATGTTCATGACAGCTTTATTTAAAATAAATAAAGTGCCCATCAGTAAGAGAATGGGTAAGCACATGGTAGGTAGTCGTATGAAGGAATATGATCTTGGAATAAAAAGAAATGAACAACAGATACACTCAACAGCATGGATGAATCTCGGACATCATATTGAGCAAAATGAAGTCAAGTGCAAAAGCATGTCAGAATGAATGCATTTATATGGATGTTTAAGAATGCAAAACAAATCTACGAAGATAGGAGTCATAACAAAGTCTGCTTCTGGATGGTGGGGATGACCAGAAAGAGACATTGGGGAAATCTCTGGGGTTAAGTTTTTTTTTTTTTAAATCTTGTTTGGAATGTGCATTTGTCAAAACTGGCAGAACTTCTAGCACAGGATTCAACTTCAAAACACCATGTGGGGGGGCACCTGGGTGGCTCAGTGGGTTAAGTGTTTGCCTTCGGCTCAGGTCATGATCCCAGGGTCCTAGGATCGAGCCCCAAATCTGTTGGGCTCCCTGCTCAATGGGATGCCTGCCTCTTCCCCTCTTTTCCACTTGTGTTCTCTCTCACTATCTCTATCTTTCTCTCAAATGAATAAATAAAATCTTTAAAAAAGAAGTGCCGTGAGGATAAAAGAGGCCACTAATCTCCAGGATCATCATTAACCTATAAATTATTGATTGACCCAAATTACCTAAAAAGACTTCTAGTATTTTACCAAGGGTTCTGAACCTTTATGGGAGTTAGTGCCTTGTTGTGTCACTTAATTACTGAATTAATTCAATAATTATTTATTAATCACCTATAATATGCCAAACAGGAACACAGCAATGAACACAACAAAAAATTTCTTGTCCTTATGGAGCAGACATTTGAGCGGGGGCATATTGGACAATTAACAAAGAAACAGCTATATTATATACTGCCAGATAATGATAAAGCAATGAAGAAATAAAGCAGGGTCAGAGGACAGGGAGTGAATGACAAAGGCACGTTTTGGATCAGGTGGTCAGGGAAGGCCTGATCAAGGAGGTCCCATCTGAAAAAAGATCTGAATCAATTAAGGACAGAAGCAGGGCAAGTATCTGAAGGAAGAATGTTCAGGCAGAAGGAAGAACAAGAGAGGGAAGGGTGACAGACTGTGAGGTCAAACAGGTCAGACTGCATAAGGCCTTGAAAGGTAAACCCTGGAAGAAAGTGGATTTTATTCAAAGTGTGAAGAGAACCATAGAGAGTGTTAAGCAGGGGAGTAATATAATTCAACTGATAAATTAAGAATGGGAAAAAGAAGGAAATTAAGACATCTGCCCAATTCCTAGGGAAGAGTCAGAATAAGATCCAGATTTTCCCCCCTTCGAAATCTTAATAACCTTTACACATCTATTTCTTAAAAAAAAAAAAAAGATTTTATTTATTTATTTTAGAGAGAGACAGAGCACAAGTGGGGCAGGACATAGGGAAAGAGAGAGAGACTCTCAAGCAGACTTTCTGCTGAGGGCAGAGCATGACTTGGGGCTCGATCTCATGACCCTGAGATCATGACCTGAGCTGAAACCAAGAGTCAGACACTTAACTGACTGCCCCACCCAGGTGCCCCCAGACATCTATTTCTTAACCACCTTCTGATTCAAGCTCTGTCTGGGGCCAGATCACATATTTCTGGATTTCTAACTCTGATAAACAAGTTTATACCTCAAGATAAAAATTGAGGTAGGTAACTTCTCTGTATGTTGAAAATTTTTCATAATAAACTGTTCTAGTTAAAGAAAGGAGAAGTAGGGGTTTGCATCCTTTATCAGGCAAAATTAATCAGCAACGAAATATGAATGTTATAATTCTCAACAACTTTCTGTAAAATAAAGGTTCTGATTTTTAACTAAATGTGGAACATTCCTTCCAATCATTTCAAATCCAACTTCTCTGCCCAAGTGAGTCCATGTTCCACTGTCTCTGGCAAGTCAGAGCCTTGGTGCTTCTTTCTTCTCTTCCCGCTGCCCCCAATGACTTTCTGAAAACCTACAAGCAAGTGCCATTAAATGTGAATTTGTGGGCGTGGGAGGGCAACCCCATCTGGAAATGCCCTTATGTTCAGACAACACAAAAGGAAATATTAAAATCCTCAGCAGGAAACAAACTGCAAGCATCTATTGTCCTCTCCAGAGAATCTCCTTCCCTTAGTCATTATTTTCCCTCTTTTGAGAGCCTTCTAGTCTGGAAGTGTGTGGCCTCATCCCCTTCACCCCTAAGATTCCCCTAGGCCACAATTCTGCTTTCACTAGACTTGACTTTCTCTATCCCCAGGCTACCATAACTCAGCCTCTGACCAGGTTCAACTTAGACTGTATTGAGGGAGAGGGGGAAGCTAAAAGCTGGTGGTAGAAGAGGAGGTGAAATACAGGGAGCACTCCAGAGACAATGGTGGCCCTGAAGTGGAATTAGGCTGCCAAAATGGAGACCAGAGAGCCCCCACCCCCACACTTCCAGAACCACAACTCAAGTAAAGCCTGCCAACGCATTTTATTCTCCAGACTCAAATAGACTTGCTACCCAAGCCCACAAGAAGGCTTTCTGTGCTGAATATCGCCATTGATGGAGAAAAATTAATTTTCCTTTGCAGGCCTTGCTACCTAATACGACTACTCAACAATTTTTCCAGCTTTTAATCTATACCCGAAAATGTTTTGCTTTTACTTAGGGATGCAATAATTTAAGTCCTCTACCAAGAAAGACATTTCATTACAGGCTAGGATATAATTTGCCTGCTATTCATGCATGCTTGTACCTAGAAAACCAACAAAGGGAAGAGTAAGCGCATGCCATGACCTCTCTCCCCACAGATTTCTATTCTGCAATGTTAACAAAACTCAACTTTCAAAAACAAGGTTCATCTTCGGCAGCAGCACGAGTATACTTAGTTATACACCATTCAAACATCGAGTTCTAAGAAGTGGCCTCTAGGTAAGTTGGAAACGGGCGCTTGCCGGGGTACAAGGATGCTGCAGTTCCCGGGCGATTCTTCTCTGCCCAGAACAAGGCATTCTGACAAGCAATGAAACCTTCTCTGTTCGGGACCTCACACTCGCGGTGAGGGAGCCCATCCCCCCGGCCAGCCACCCTGCACCCTGGGGTGAACACTGGGAGACCAGCTACGTGGGGAGGCTGTGGAAAACTGTTCCAGGGTCTCTCAATTTCAGCAGCGTGTCGCTCACTGAACAAAACTGAACAGCCGCAGCCCCCCTGCCCACCAAAGACCAGTACCCTCCCCTCTCCTCTCAGGAAGTTGCCGCCGGCACTCCCGGTGAGCGACGTCGGGCTCGCCTCCAGTTCCGAAGACAGCTTCTTAACCGTTTCCAAAGAAACCGCCCAGATTCCGGAAAGGAGAGCCTTTCCACTTCTCGCATGTAAGTGTTTGATGTTTTGTGGATACATAGTGTCCACAGAGAGGTGCTACAAAATCCCGAATTTGGGATCCTCGAGGGCGCGCTGCTCACCTCACCAGGTCTCCGACCGCCGAGAAGCGCCAAGCCCGCGTCTGGCGGCGGGATGCCCGCGGTCCCCGGGTCTCTCGCGGGTTCGCCGGGCTGGAAAGGACCTGGAGGGACGGGGGGCAGGGCAAGGGCCAGGGCGGGCGGCCGCGCCCATCGCCGCGCCGGGGACCGGGCGTGGAAGGCGGCGGGACGGCGGCGCCTGACTCTGCGGTCTGCGCTGGGCGCGCGCTGCCCTCCCCGGCCGCCTCCGGCCCGGGCGCTGCCGGGGCCGCGCCTCCCGCTCCTCCCTTGGCGCCGCCCCGCGTGGCGCGCCGGCACCCAGCTCAGCCAGAGAGGCGCGCCTGGCAAGGGCGCGCGGACCCGCACACCCCAAGCGCCGCGCTCTCCGTCGACCCGCGGCTGCAGGGGCAGCCCCGCCTCCGGTCACCCGGCTCCGAGACCCTCCGGCCACCGGGCTCCGAGACCCTCCGGCCACCAGAGACTTGCCCTCTGCGCCCCGGCCCAGCGGGGGTGTGGGGGTCCAAACAGGCCAGGAACAGGCTGGAAGGTTTCCACGGGAAAGCTCCTTTTTTATTTCTGGGGTGGAGTCAAAATAAGTAGTGTGCTTATTTTATGCTCTCTAGGTTTTCCAAAGTCTTTACGTTGAGTTCGTACTTATTTTATAATCAGAAAGACAAGGGCGTTACTTTTTCCAGGAATGCTAAAAGGAAACCACAAACGAGATGTCCATCTATTCAAAGATGTGTGAGCCTCCGTGCTTAAGACACCCTGAAGAAGTCACTGGTTGGGAGATCTGGAAAGGGTCTCGGAAATCTGTTTAGACTTTTCATATTTCCATTTATTTTATTTTAAAAATCTCAGACGTATTTATGCTGGTTGGGAAATGCCACACGTTTACGAGTGCCTTGAGGAAACCTTTGGCTGGCCAGGGGACAAGGGAGGAAAGCCAGGTGGGGCCTCTCCTACCCCAACCAGACGGTGGTGACATTCCTAGATGTCTCATACATGAAGTTAATTAGCCAGAAGAATTATTTTCATAGGAAGGGTTCTACCCAGGAGGAAAATAAGAGGAAACACGGATAGCCAAGGGTTATCTCAATGCAGCTGAGCAAAAAGCCGGATTGCCCAAGAACAAGAACTATGTCTGAGATTTTATTCAGGATTCTTTCTGGAGTTCTCATTCCACAGCTCCTGATGCTTTCATTTGGAACATGAAGAAACCGAGGAGGACCCCTTTGATTCTCTTCCTTGGGTGTTGCTATAGTTAAGAAGGCTTTTGGGTTCATCTTTTCCTTAGGACAGAGGACTTCAGAGAGCAGAACTAGGTCTTTGGTTTCTATAGTTCTACATTGAGGATGTCTTTCTGATCTCTGTGGGGCTTTAATTTTACCTCATAATTTCTCTATGCTTTTAACTCATCATTCTCACCATTCCCTCTACATTCTGCAAGATATTGCAATCTTTCTTTGAACGTGGCTCCACCTCCAATCCCAGCGTTCTCTTTCTCTGAATGTAGTATTCCCAACCCCTCACTTCTAGGCCCAGAAGATTTTCCATCTTCCACCAAGGCCTACCCTATTTACCTCAGATAGGTTTCTGGAATCTTTCCCCTCCCTTGCGTCCCCACGTTGGTGCTCTTGCCAGACTTTTATTACCTTGGGCTGAATCATTTAATAGTTTCTTAACTGGTTTTCTTGCCTCCTTTCTCTCCTCACTCCCAACAAAGACCTAAGAATGCCACTCTCCTGACAGAACTTTCCTCCTACCTCTACCCCACCCCCAACACACAAACTTGTAGTAACTCTCCTCTGCAACTGGAATATAAACTACTTTCACAATTTCTTCTGTCCACTCAACACCTGTGTTTGTTATACTAAACTGGGTCAATTGCTGTTCTTTGAATGCCCCTTGGGTTTTTAATGCCCCTGTTTATTTTGCTCAGGCTCCCCTTATCCCGGATTTCCCTTTATCCTCATCTTTGCCAGTTGAATTTCTCCCAAGCCTTCCTGATCCAACTCAAATGCCTACTGCTTTTAAGAAGTCCTTCCAGGTCTCAGTACCTCCTCTTGGGACTTCCCCAGCAGAATCCCATATAAGCCCCTACCTCTTTGCTTCGTGCGCGACGACTTCCCGACTCTCTTTCCTCCGGAGTCGCGGAACCTCGCCCGAGGGTGCTTGCAGTAAAGCCGGTCCTCGAATGCTAAAAAAAAAAAAAGAAAAAAAAAAAGAAAAAGAAGTCCTTCCAGATCTTCCCTGTGATCAATTAATGTCTATTCCATGCTCTGTGTTTCTGTTACAGCACTAAGTTCACCTGTATGCTGGTTGTGTCCTCCGGTCTCCTCACTATCAGGACCTGCAAGGCATGGTATATTTCTGACTCATCTTCATCCCCCATAGCAATTGGCCACACACACATTTTAAAATAAATAACCATCCTTTGGTTGTATAAAAACTTTGTGCTTATTGTAAAAGTTCAAGTGCATAAAAGTATAAGGAAGGAAATAAACCCCCACACCCCGAAATAACCACTGTCAGTATTTCAGTGATCATACATTCATGCATCTCTTTATGCACATGTCCATCTATATATGTCCATGTGGGATCATTTCATATGTGCTGTGTTTTCTTTCAGACCCACTCTTTTTATTTTATTTTTTTAAAAGATTTTATTTATTTATTTGACAGAGAGAGTGAGCACAGGCAGACAGAGTGGCAAGCAGAGGCAGAGGGAGAAGCAGGCTCCCTGCTGAGCAAGGAGCCGGATGTGGGACTCGATCCCAGGACGCTGGGATCATGACCTGAGCCGAAGGCAGCTCCCTAACCAATTGAGCCACCCAGGCATCCCAGACCCACTCTTTTTAAATCTTTTCTTACCTAACTCTCCCCCTCACTACTCTACCTTACTCTCAACTATTTAAAAAGTTAAGCATGTGAACACAACTTCATATATATACAGTTGTTTTTGTTTTTTATTTATTTTACAAAATGAGGTATCACAGTATATATACACTTCTCTGCTTCTTGTTTTTCTCATGAAGTAATACGTCTTAAAAATCTTTTCAACTCAACTAGTATTGCTTTAATTCATTTATTTTAGAGAATGCATAATGTTTTAGATAAACCAAAATTTATTCACAGGTTCCTCTATTCATGGCAAAATCTTTTTTTTTTAATTGCCACTGCCATGAGTGTTTCGATAAGCATCTTTATATGTATATCCAAATGCCTTGGTACTTTACTTTCTGAAGGATTAATTCCTAGGTATGGGATTGATCTATTTATAATGTCAACAAGTTGTCTTCTAAAAGGTTGTAACGATTGGCTCTGTATAACTTCAGCCATTTTGACAGGTGAATAGAGGTAGTTTGTTGTTCTGTTACTTGTATTTCTCTGGCTAGTGGTGAAGCTATTCTTTTTCCCCTTTAGACTTTCTATTCTGTAATTGCTTATTCATACAGTTCATTCATTTTCCTTCTTGAGTTACTGGTCTTTTCAAAGTGTAAGAATTTCTTATACATTACAGATAGTAACTCTTTACTATGTTGTATGTGTTGCACATACTTTCCCCAATCTCTTTCTTTTAACTTTATTTGGCATTTTAAAAATCAGCTACAACTTATTCAAGTTGACATCAAGTTAATTTCACATGCCTTATGATTAGAGACAATATGGTGCTTAGGAAACTATACTGGATTTTGCAACATCTTCAGAATCTAATTTTCTATTTCAGTATTTCACAGTTTATTCAAGAATTTGACATATCATCCTACTCCTTAATGCCATACTTAGTCACTTTTAATCCATTTTCTGCATTCACAAATGCACTTGTGTTTATATTATAGCACAAATTTTCTATATATTATTATCTGGCAGAGTCATATTAAATTAGATAATAAAATTTCTGGTTTACAAAGTATTAACACATTTAGTAGGTATCATTTATCTTTTTTTCTACCCAAAATTCACTCTTTTGGGAAAATGCTTCTTGCTCTCTCTCCCATGCAATTCTAGAGGTCTGCCAATCTTGGAACCCCACGCTTTGACCACAGTAGTGGTAATAACCTGTACTAGAAGAAATGGACTCCCTGTTGCAGGAATTTGAATCTTGAATTTTAGCCTGACATGTCTTAAAATGATTGTCCTTAATTCCAGGCACTAAAATCCTCAGATCTACCCTGTTGCTTTTAATTTTATCTATTTAATTATTTTTTTAGTGGTTTCTCTGGGCATTGTAATTAACATCTGAACTTAAAATAATCTATTTGGAGTAATTTTCATAGCACACAAGATTTAATTTTCATAGCATACAAAAATTTTGTTCCAATATAGTTCCATTCCCTCCTCTCTCCTTGGTGCTATTATTTTCACACAAATATTATTTATTTCTATACATTATAAGCCATCGACACGGTTTTATAACTAATTACTGTTTTAAGCAGTTATATTTTAAAGAGTTACAAATGTTTTTAAAAGAGTTATGTTTAAGAACACCTGGGTGGCTCAGTTCATTAAGAATCTGCCTTCAGCTCAGGTAATGACCTCAGGTTCCTGAGATCAAGCCCCACATCTGGTTCCCTGCTTAGCGAGGTGTCTGTTTCTCCCTCTCCCCCTGTTCATACTCTCTCTCTTTCTCTCTCAAATAAATAAAATCTTTTAAAGAAAAGAGTTATGTTTATACTGTTTTACACATTTGCCTATGAAGTTAAGTTTACCAGTGCTCTTTACTCCATGTGGATTCCAGTCACTATCCAGTATCCTTTTTATTTTAGCCTTCGGGACTCCCTTTAGCTGTGTAAAACCGTCAGAGTAGGAGAAACCTGCATGGCCCCTGAGGGGCAGGTCTGCAAGCCACAAAATCTTTGGTTTTGTTTTCTTGTTATGACTGAATTTCTCCTTCACTTTCGAAGGACATGATTGCTAGATGCAGAATTCTTGAAGTATTTCCTTTCAGCACTTTGAATGTGTCATCCCATTGCCTTCTAACCTCCATAGTTTTTGATGAAAAGTCATCTGTTCATCTTGTTGAGGCATCCTTGTATTTGAAAAACCATTTTTCTCTTTCTGCTTTAAATAATCTGTCTGCTTTTCTACAATTTGACTATGATGTTTTCAGGTATGGACTGCTTTATCATTATTGTACTAAGAGGGTATTGAGCTTCTTGAATGTGTAGATTAATGCTTTTTGTCAAATTTGGGAATTCCAAACCATTATTTCTTCAAATATTGTTTTTACCCTTCCCTTCTCTTCTTCTGAGATTCCCATTATGCTTACATTGGTAAACTTGATGGTGTCATACAAAGTCTTTGAAGCTTTGTTCATTTTTCTTCTTTTTGTCCTTCAGACTGGATTATCTCAATTGGTCTATTTTCAAGTTTGCAGATTCTTTCTTCTACCTGTGAAACCTGTTCACCTCCTACAGGGAATTTGTCATTTCAATTATTGTAATTTTCAACTCTGAAATGTCTAATGGCTCTTCTTTATAATTTATTAATTCATATTATTTATTTTATGAGACATTGTTCTCATTCTTTTAATTCTTTACATACAATTTCTTTTTATTCTTTGAACATAGTTATGATAACTGACTTAAAAACTTTGTCAAGTAAGTTCAAAATCTGAGCTTCCTCAGGAACAGTTTCTATTGATTGCTTTCTCTCTCCTTGTGCATGGGCCATACTTTCCTATTTCTGTGTGTCTCATAATTTCTTTGTTGAAAAATAAGGCACTTTAAATTATATACTGTGACAATGTTGTAAATCTGATTTCCTTCACCAGCTTCAAGGTTCATTGTTGTATTTCTTGTTATTTTGTAGTTGAAGCTATTGCTGTTGTTTGTTTGCTTGTTTAGTGACTTCCTTGGACTTATTTTGTGAAGTCTGTGTTTTTGTCTTTGTCCTGTGCTGCACTGAAGTTTCTACTCAGTTAGCTTAGTGGTCAGCTAATGATTGAACAGAGCTTTCCTTAAATGCTTTGAAACAAAAAGTTCCTCATCTTTTGCCAAAGAGCTATGTGTGTGTTTATGTGTGTGTGGCAAGACTTTAATTCTCCAGCAGTTTACAGCTGTGATTTAGCCTTCACTCCTGCTTTTCAGAGCCTCCAGCCCATCCAGGTGTGAAGGTTAGGTTTTTTTCTGGGTGTGCACACAGCTCTTCACTTATATTTGGTCTTCTATATATTTGACCAAGAAAGGCAGAAGAATTCCAATAACACAATGGGTATGAACTATCTCAGGAACACAAATAAATAAATAATTTCCTATAAAATTAATGGGAAGATTTCTGGTCCTTACATGTGTGGATTCTGGTCTCATATAAACCAGAGGGACTGAGTCACAGTAATTAGTAGATTATTATAAAGGGTTTTTTTTCTTGTTACAGTCATGCACCTAAATGACTCTTAGGTTAACTTTTCAACCCCAGCCAGCCTTTAAAAGCTAAGAGACATCTTTTGTTGGTGCTTGCTGGGATTATGGGAGGCCAATGGAAAGGGTTGCCATTATGAGTCTTAGCAGGGAACCTGTCTCCTAGGCCTCACTTGTCAGACAATGAGTTCCATGGGACAGGCAGAAACAAGATATAGAGGGGAACACCTGTGGGAAACAAAAGTAAACATTGTATTAAGAATAATTAAATTAATAAAATGGATATTCTCCAACCCACTTTAGTCACCCAATGTTTAATGCACTGTGGCCCCATGCAGCCAGAGGGAGAGTTTTAATAAGCACTAGACTCCCCGAAACTAGATGTCCAGAATCCAACACAGTTGATGTAAACTGCCATCCTTTGAGGTTGGGAAGCTTGCTTGTTATCCAGCCCTTTTGGGGGATGAAAGTTGAAATGGGCTCAGCCTTAGCATTCTTAAGCAAATACTTTTTTTGCCTTTAAAAAACCCCCCATATTTATTTATTTATTCAAATAACATACAATTAGCCCATTGAAACTTCATAATTTAGTAATTTTTAGCATATTCACAGAGTTGTGCAGCCATCATCAATTTTTGGTGATTTTATTACTTCAGAAAGAAACCCCATCTGGTGAGAATGAAATGTAGAATTACTGTATGATTCTAGTTCTGTGTTTATGCCCCAAAGCATCGAAATTGGGAGCTTGAACAGATATTTGTATACTTGTGTTCACAGGAGCATTACTCACAGCAGGCCAAAGGTGGAAGCAACTCAGGTGTCCATCACCAGTTGAATGGATAAACAAAACGTGGTGTATACATACAATGGAATATTTATCAGCTTTATAAAGGGATGACAGTCTGATTCATGGTACAACATGGGTGAACCTTGAAGACATTATGCTAAATGAAATAAGCCAGTCATGAAATGACAAATATTATATGATTCCACTTATATGACAGATCTAGAGTGGTCAGATTCATAGAGACAGAAGCAGAATGGTAGCTTCCAGGGGTTGTGGGGAAGGGGAGAGAAGAATGAGGAGTTATTGTTTAATGGGAATTAAGTTTCAATTGGGGAAGACTAAGAAGTTCTGGAGAGGGATGGTGGTGATGTGATGGTCGCTCAAAAATGTGAGTGTGCTTAATGCTACAGAACTGTATAACTTAAAAACAGTTAAAGTGGTGGGTGCCTGGGTGACTCAGTTGGTTAAGCAACAGACTCTTGATTTCAGCTGGAGTCATGATCTCAGGGTTGAGGGATGGAGCCCTACATTAGGCTCCAGGCTCAGTGCAGAGTTGCTTAAGATTCTCTCCCTCTCCCTCTGTTCCTCTCCCTTCCCACCCACCCCCACTACTCTCTCTAAAGAAATGGCTAAATTGGTAAATTTTGTTTTGTATATTTTACCACATTTTTTTTAAAAAGGGGGGCATCATAAAGAGGCCCTTGAGGGGAAAAGGTTTCCAACCTATCTCCAACACAACTAAAGGTCATGTGCAGAGAAAGGGTGGGTTGTGGTGACAGACAGGCATCTTACCTCTACTTGTGAGCCGTGCAACCAACACTACTTGCTCTCCAGCATGTTTCTTTATCAGGAAAATGGGAGTAATGAAGAAGCATGGCTCTGATAGTTGTTGAGCTTTCTTGAAATCTAAAATTCTCTTAAACCACTGTAGCATATATTCCCCAACATAAGTGGCATAAAACATACAAGAAAATATTTAAGTACCAAAAATGGAAGAAACCCCATACCCTTTAGCTATCACTTCCTAGACCTCATTTCCCCTCCCCATCATCCCTCAGCCCTGAGTAACCACTAATCTACTTTATCCATAGATTTCCCTATTCTGGGGTTCCTTATGAATGGAATCATAAAATGTGTGGTCTTTTGTGAATAGGCTTCTTTGTCTTTTTTGCCTCTAACTAAGCTGCCTCTGTTTGTAAGATACTACATTTCCACAAGGGGAAGCTAGAAGCTGTCGGCAAGCCCTGGGCAGGGCATTTAGGATCATTAAGAATGAAAATGAAGGTGCTAAAATTTAAAACAATTTTAATTTTTTTATTATAAAATCACATATTTATTGTAAAAATCTCAAGTAATATTGAACAGCAAGAATAGCAAAATAAAAATCAGCTTTAACCTCATCACCCAGAAATAACAATTGTCAACATTTTGATATTCTTTCAGACTTTTTACTATGCATATTATACTCTCACATACTCATATAATTTATCATATTGAATATATTTTTACATCATTTTTTCTGGTTATAAAACTTATGGATGTTTATTGTAAAACTATTGGAATAGTATAGAAATATAAATTTAGAATGTACTTTGTAATCCCTCTATAGAGGTATGTCTTCACTTAAGAATATATCATGATGGGGTGCCTGGGTGGCTCAGTGGGTTAAGCCTCTGCCTTGAGCCTGGGTCATGATCTCAGGGTCCTGGGATCGAGCACCGCATCAGACTTTCTGCTCAGCAGGGAGCCTGCTTTCCCCCCTCCCTGCCTACTTGTGATCTCTGTCACAAAAATAAAATCTTAAAAAAAAAAAAAAGAAAGAATATATCATGATGTTTTTCATGTTAGGTCATAGGGTTTTATTTCATTCTTCTTAACATTTGCTTTAATAATCCATTAGATGAACGTGCCATTATTTGTTTTAGATTCTCCATTGATAAAACTTGTGTAGCTCCTAATTTTTCACTGAAATGATATAATTAAGATATTTTTACTTTTTTCTTTGTGGTAATATTTCCTAGAAGTGGAATTTCTGGATCAAAAGATATGGAAATACACTGTTCTGTAAACTGTTTTTTAAAAAACCTATTATATATTATGAACCTCTTTTCATTACATATTTAACTTAGCTGCCTAATATTATAACCTATGGATGTACTAATATTTATTTTCCCAATCTCCTAGCACTAGAAATTGAGTTGTTTCTAGGTTTTCACTATTATAAACAACTTTGCAATAAATATTACTTAGCTAAGTCTTTGCATGCACAGTTAAAATTATACTCTTAAGATGAATTCCTGATTCAGAATTGTTCTTTCAAGGTGTATGCACACTAAGAAAAATAGTTTTGTCATTTTTTATTAAAGAAATGATATATTGTTGTCCTAGATGAGAAAATACAGAGAGGCAAGGAAATCAGACATGTATAACCTCACCACCCAGAGGTAATTATTGGTAATGTAGTGGAGGTGAACATTGGTAACTATTCTGACTCTATTCTTCCTTTTACATAAATACAAATATAGACTATATGGTGCTTTGAACACTCACAATAAGCCTCTTTTCATTTATTTCCATTATCATTTTTAATATCTACATAGTGTTATTTCTTATAGATACACTAACATTTATTTGCATAATTCTTATTGCTGGGTATTTAGCTTGTTAAGGTACAGATTTAAAAGATTTTTCAGGTGAATGCAGTACGTGTGAGGGGAATCATCTCAATGTCAAGAAGATCTGAACAGAAGGCTCATGCCTCTTTATGGACCTTTGGGCCTGGAGAAAGTAGTGAGAGGAAAGGAACAGTAATGGAAAGGTACTGAGTCAAAGTGGAGAAAGGTATCTTAGCCAAGCCCAATAAAGAGGGCTCTAAGTGGAAACATTTGGGTTAGGAATATAGATACATGCATGAGCATTGCTCATTGCAGTGGGGAGTAGGAGGGCTGAGTCCTTGACTGAAACTCCCACCAGAATATTGCAATGCTTTGGCAGAGCTTCAAGTGTGGTGTGAGGAGGCCAGCCAGGGAAAACCTTGCAATTTCCTATGATCAGGTTGGAAATATCACATATAGGATTTTGACCTGGAGCTAGATTCCTCAGTAAATAATGACAAATTACCAAAATTTGTCCAGTATCCCTTCCCACCAGAGTATGTGAGAATACCAGTTGAAATGGAAGTTTGTCAGGGACTCAGTAGGGAGGACTGAAATGATTTCTTTTAGGGTATATAAACTGACATCTGAGGGCAGGACAGAGAGTTCAGCATGACAACTGGATGATCCCCAAAGAATCCTAAGCAGGCTAAGCCAGGATCTGATATAATGGGTCCCCTCCTTTTGGGAGATGAGACTGAGTCATCTCCATTATCTACTCAGCTGAGGGCTCTACTTTTGGCGTGAATCCTAAGCACATATCGTGTGAAGATTTGGCTCTGCTCCATGACCTCACAAAGTTATGATAAATCTTCTAAATTTTTATTTTTTCTTAGGAAATACTCTATTTTGGTTGGTCGCTCTTGAGTTTTCTCTAAATGCTTTTGATATTTTCAGCTTGCACTATTTCTCTGAGTAATGGATTTTCTCAGTCCATTACCCACTATGCATACTTCTTATATTAAATTTTCCTGCTTCAAGATTTTTTTAAGACTTTTATTTATTTATTTGACAGGTAGATATCACAAGTAGGCAGAGAGGCAGGAAGAGAGAGAGGAGGAAGCAGGCTCTCTCCCCGCTGAGCAGAGAGCCCGATGCAGGACTCGATCCCAGGACCCTGAGATGATGACCTGAGCCAAAGGCAGAGGCTTAACCCACTGAGCCACCCAGGCGCCCCAGCTTCAAGATTTAAATACTCTGAAATTTAACAGGGAGTAAGAACTCTCTGGTTACCTCATCCATGCCCTTTATTATTTCATAAACTTTTATCACATCTCTTTTTAGTCTTTATTGTTTTGGCCTGGTCTATTTTTTTAAACCCATAAATTGGATGATTCTCAAGCCGCTTGGCCAATATATGTGGAACTTCCTGAGTTTCATTAAATTATTATTACTATTATTATTTTGAGTAACTATCATAAGGAAGAACTGTTGTGTGTTCTCAATGAGGGACACAAAGTTGAATAACTTATGGTCCCTGATGAATCTACTGTTCTCTTCCCTTGGCTTATAGAAGTAGCCCATTGGGCCAAGTTTCTGGAGCAGAGATAGGATAGGACATTGCAGGTGCACAATCTATTTGCTTAGCCACAGGGCTGTTTTACTCTTCAATAATGAGCAGAAGAACTGATGGTAATTAATTTTCTTAATTCTTTAAAAAAAAAAGATTTTATCTATTTATCTGAGAGAGAGTATAAGAGAGAGTACAAGTAGGGGGAAGAGCAGAGGGAGAGGTAGACTCTCCACTGAGCAGGGAGCCCTATGTGGGGCTTGATCCCAGGACCCTGGGATTATAACTTGAGCCAAAGGCAGATGCTTTACTAACTGAGCCACCTAGGTACCCCTAATTTTCTTAATTCTTTGTCATGGAAATAGATTCACCACAAGAGTAAAAGTGACTGGACCTCATAGTTCCAACTTTCATCTTGAGATTCTCTCTCCCCGTAAAGAGCTCTGACACCAACTAGCCAGAGTTAGGCCACACTCCACAGGTTAATAGTGCAGTTGTCCACAAGACTGCCCTCACTCTAGATACTGGCTGTAAGTTCAGAGGTCCCGAAGCCAACTTCTAATCTGCTGGCTGCAAATTTAGGAGTTCCCGTTCTCCTCTCAGGTTTGATAATATTTTTAGGATGACTTAGAGAATTCAAGAAAATGCTATAGTTACAATTACAGTTTTATTATAGGAAAAGGATACAAAGAACATCAGCCAAAGAAGGAGGCAGGGCAGGGCAGGAGAGTCTCAAGAGCAAAGCTTTCATCTTCCTCAAGGACACATTGCACATATATGTGGATAATACACAAAGCAGAGGAAAGGTTACCTGAGCTTTGGTGTCTAGAGTTTTTAATTGGTGTTTCATTATATAGGCATGACTGAGTCATCGCCTATTTAGCTGAGCCCAGTCTCCAGACCCCTCCGCTTCCTGGAAGTTGAACTGGTATCAGGTCACTTAAAACCCCAACTGTCTAATCACATGGTTAGTCTTTCTGGCATGGCTAACCTCCATCCTGAGCCATCTCATAAACATAAACTATCTAGGGGCCCACCATGAGTCACTTGTTAACATAAACTATCAGGTATGGTCTGAGGGGCTGACCACAAATAACAAAGACTCTCCTATCACTCCAAAAATTCCAAGGATTTAGCGATTACCTCCCAGAACTCAGGAACAAAGGCCAGCCAGATTTTTTTATTACACACTCCCTCTGGGGGTCTCTTCCTAAGCACCTTAATATTGGCCTCAAAGACAGATGATTTCTCCTCTACCCTCTAGGCCCTGTATTCATAACAGATGTACTGCCTTCTGGTAGTACCTGCTCTCAGGCTGGCAGAACAAAGACATTACTCTGAAGCTAATTATTAGAGGTCAAGCAAATCCACACAAAATAGTCCAACATTGGGACACCTGGGTGGTGCAGTCAGTTAAGCATGCAACTCTTGGTTTTGGTTCAGGACGTGATCTCAGAGCTTTGGGGTCGAGCCCTGTGTCAGGCTCCGTGCTCAGTGTGGAGTCAGCTTAGGATTCTCTCTTCCTCTCCCTCTGTTACTACCAACCCCCCCCCCAATAAATAAATAATTAAATAATAAATAAATCTTTAAAAATATAGTTCAATATCTACACAGGAAATACTTAATATGATAGCAGGGGGACTGGTGTTCCGCATTTCCAATCTGGTTTCTTCCTCTTCTTCCTTTTGTAGAAGACAAAGAAAGCTGAGAGGTTTGATTCCGTCAGAAAGTTTTGTCTTCACGAATGTTAAAGGAGTGTTAGAGAGGGCTTGGGCAAACCAGGCATTTCCATATGTTATCGATGGCCTTACTTTAAAACTTTAAATAGTTAAATGCATGTAACAAGAAATTGAGAGGAACTTCATCTGTTTCTAAATTGTATTTAAAACTCAAAGCTGAAACCACAAGGCACTGAGTAAGAAAAACTAGATATGGATACATTTTCAAGACAACCATTGACTGATCACCTTGAGATGGGGTCAAACACCTCCACAGAGCTTCTGGAAGGAAGGAAAACAGGCACTACCACCACCACCAGCACTCCCAACAATGTTCTGAGTCAATTTAAGAAGACTGGAGAGGAATGGGAGAAATGGTCAGCACTGGTCTTGTGAAAAAAGACTACAGTGATCAATATTAGAGGTTTTACCCTTCTTTGGGGGAGGGAAGGATGGGTGCTTTCCATTCCCTGAATCCAAGTGAATGGGTATGCCAAAGGAATCATTAATAGAAATGGGGCAGCAAGTAAGGGAGACAGACATTTCATTTCCTAATGGAGGTCTGCTTAGGTATATACAGGTCTATCTTCCTGTGTGCCTACCTAATATGGGAAGAAGAGTTGAGATAGTGTATAGCAGCTAGCTTTCCATGATCTGGTGTGGCAAGGACACTTGGTTATCCTATGGATTGAGATGACCCTACAGAAAATAACTGTGCTTGAATTATCTTGCCAGGACTCCATCCAAGAGGGTTACCAATTCATGGAGAAACAGCTGTGGAGCGAAGGACCCCAGTGGTCCAGTGCTAGGAGCAAAGGTAGAAAATGAATAGAAGGTTGAGCTGGAGCCAGATCGTCTATGTTAGGGGAACTGTGGAACAAAGATGGAAACCTCACCAGAACCCTTCAAAAAACTCAAAATTTTGATGCCTGCTACACAAATAACATCATCCATCTGCCTGGGTTAGCCAGAACAGCCGCACAGCCAACAAGATGTTTAAAGTCAAGAGGTGTTTGCCTTTTCTTCAGCCTCCATTCCATTTCTATCATTGAATGAGGCCGGCCTCCCCAAGTCTGTGAGGGAAGGGGACAGCTTTGAATCAGCTTTGAACTTTTAAATGGACTGGGAAGTTACGAATCTGCTCAAGATACCCTTAAGAGTCTGAAATGTATTCAATATAACAGTTAAAAGCGATGATAGGTAAAACAAAACTACTTCATGTTTATACTGTATCAAGAAGAGAGTCTTTAAAATGAACCAGATACATTCACATCCCTTTTGATCCTGCAATTCCACAGTTAGGAATTGAGATGACAGATAATGTCAGCTGAGATGACAGCAGCTAATGTATGACAAGTTAGATATACAAGGATGGTTATTGCAGCATTATTTGTAATAGCAAAACCAGCAGTAATGAGAAAAAACACAGCAACAACAACAATAAAAAAACATTTATGTAGAAACAAACATAATGCTATCAACAGGAGACTGGTTAAATCGATTATCTCATAATCTCATATTTAAAAAAACAAGATTGAAGGAGAGCCGTGAGCATTGACACAGAAAGAGCTCCAAGACATTTTGTTAAATGAGAAAAGCAAGGGGCAGCGCAACGTACACAAATCTTTGAAAATAAGAAATTGCTTGTATAGATATTTTAAAAGTATTTATTGCATAGAATGTACATACTGACATATATAAACTAAAAATGTTTCTGAAAGGATCTAAAAAGAAACCTAAGAGTGATTTCTTTTGAAATGAGTGACTGGCAGACTCTCATTTTTCATTTGACACCTTTAGGGGCTATTTGAATTTGTTACTAAGGGCATAAAGTTATTGTTTTTTTTTAATGAATAAGTAGTAAATAGGTTGTACAACAAGGTGAATGCATTTAATGTTACTGAACTGGACACTTAAAAACGGTCGAAATGGTAAGTTTTATGTTATGTACATTTTCCCACAATAAAAAAGTAAATAAATACATGTAAATTAATCTTAAATGAAAGAAGTATCAGGAGGAAAATAAAGAGCTGCAGGAACAGAGAGTGGATGTGTGAGAGCGCTCTGAGGTGGCAGTAAAATGAAGTTCAAGGCCTTGTCTTGACTCTCTGAAGCCCTGTTGCGCAGGAGGCTGACTGAGGCTTTTATGGGGGTTCAGGAAGGAGCCAGGACATGCATGTTTGTCTGGAATAAGTTGGGGAGGGGAGCCTGGTAATTTTTTATTTCCATCCGAGTTGTGATTAGACTCAGCACTGTTGTGTGAAATTAAAGAGCAGGAGGATTTATTGGGCAGTGGGACCAGTTTTCTACCTGAGTAACCAAGGGTTTGACTCGCACAGAGTTCCACACAAAACCCGGGCTGGATTCCTGGTGGACGAGACGTTGTCCTAGACCCAGGGATGCCCAGAAGATCAGAGCATAAAAAGAGCCTGGGTATGCCTGCCCTCCCTGACTTGAGGAGACGGAGACCCAGGGAGGGATGTGTACGGTCCAAATCACATGGATACTCAACAACTGAACTAGGATTGCACTTCCGGTTACGCACTGTTTTTCTTAAAATGATACCAGCACCGCGCTAGTCGTGGCTTGACTCTCCACTCAGTTTCTCTTCCTGTTAATTATCCCAACTGCTCCTCAGAATTGAGGGTCTAGTGTTTGGCCATTATTCTCTGGCTAGCCTGCAGGATTCTGGCTGCTAATACCTTATCTGGAATGTGTTCACGTGTATTCCACATGTGAGCCTAGTGTGTAGTTTTCTGGGTTTTTCTGTTTTTGTTTTTGTTTTTGTTTTGTTTTTTTGTACTACTCTTTTTCACCGATTTGGTAAAGTTTATTTTTTCACATTTTAGTATCTTGGAAATGAGATGTGGCTGACAACTGCTGTCAGCCAGGCCTAAGCCGTGACACAGCCGACGATGCCCACACCTGTACCTGTGTGAACTTGTCTGAAACCTTCCACTGACACCTGCGACAAGAGTAAGAAGCCACGGCACTAAACTTGTGAACGTCAAGGGAATATCCGCGCTTGGAAAAAAAAATAAAAACAAAAAACCCAAACCCAGACACAATAGTGGACCTCCTTCCGGGAAAGGCAGCATTGCCAATACTTTTGAAGGTATGGAGGACAATATTGTATGGGAAAAAACCGGGTATCAGCAGCTCTGAGTTGAAAATGACTCAGAAAAGCTTGAGTATGAGTATGAAGATAGCTTCTTTTTTTTTTTTAATGAATGTACAAGACTGATAGAAGATAAATAATCTTTTTTTTTTTATTTTTAAATATTTACTTATTTATTTGAGAGAGAGAGACAGAGACAGAGAGAGCACAACAGGGGAAGAGGCAGAGGGAGAGGGAGAAACAGACTCCTCGCTGGCTGGGAGCCCCATACAGGGCTAATTCCAGGACCTACAGGTCATGACCTGAGCCAAGGCAGATGTTTTAACAATCTGAGCCACTCAGGCATGTTGATAAATAATCTTTTAAAATTAAATAAATCTTTAAAAATAAATAAATCTTTTAAAATAAGACTAAAATAAGACAGTGCTTTCCATAAATTTAAAATTGAAAACAAACTGTAAGTGCTAGCTACGAGAGTATTTTTTTAATGGTACCTAAGATAATTTCAATTTTACAATCATTGGCATCTTAGATTAGATGAAATATGCCAACAATATCAAGTTTTGATGAAGAGAGTCCCATTTTTTTCTCTTAAAATGAAGAGTCACGTTATTTTTTCTCTAGGCTTTGAATATCATAAAATGTAATATATATTATATATATATAATAGAAAACATTATATAAAATACATAATATAAAATATAATAAAATATTATAATTTTGTAATGGTCTACTAAAACTCAGCTATGAACTCATGTAATCCTGGGGCCTTTTCCAATGCAACATTTGGGTTTCTTTCCCCCAGCTTTTTTTCTTCCAAGATTTTATTTAAATTCAAGTTAGTCAACATACAGTGCAGCATTAGTTTAAGGGGTAGAATTTAGTGATTCATCACTTTCCAATGCAAAGTTTTAAAGTATGATTTTAAGTGTTTCTATGCTAGATGTTTTTTTAAAATATTTTTCCTATTTCAGGATCCATTTTGGTTATCTGTATTTTTACTAGGAAATCAACCATTTTCCTTAGGATTCCAGTTTGTTGCCATAAGTTTCTCTTATTATACTTTTAATTTCTCCTCTACTTGTCATTTTCTATAGAATTCATAATTTTTCTTTTTGTTCACTTTTTTTTTCCTTAATCCAGGTCAGCTCTTACTCATCTTTTGCAAAGGAGGACATTTATACTTATTTGTATTTTCTACCTCTTTTCTATTACTTTCATTTTAGCTCTAATCTTGATTCATTCCTTCTTCCTAATTTCTTCTAGTTTACTTTGTTGCTTTTTTCTAATTTCTTAAGATAAAAATGAACTTTATTTTTGATATTTTCTTTAGTAATGACAACATTTAAGGTATATAGGTAAGCTTCATATTTTCTTCTGAGTACAGTTTCCACTTGCCATTTGGATTTTGGTAAAAAGTATTCTCTTTTTCATTACTTTATAGATACTTTATAATTTTGTTTTAATTTCCTCTGTATATGGTTTTTAGTCACACTTACATTATTTATTTTCAACTTTATTGAAATTAAGAGAATGTGGTTTTTAGACTCTGTCATAGTTTTCTTTGTGGTCAAATATTAGTGATTTTTGTAAATATTCTATGGGTACCCCCAAAATGTTCTGTTGCTTGTTTGAGGGATATTAGATTCTCTACAGAGCTATTACTTCAAGTTTATTAATTGTATTATTCAATTCCTATGTCATCCCATATTTGTTATATACCAGATTTGTCTAATTCTGAAATAAAGTATTAAGCTCTTCTGTTAAAATTCCATTTTATCAAATTTTTCTTGTACTTCTTATAATTTTTTACCTTTTGGGATCTTATTTGTTTGGATTATATACTTACCAAAAGTTGAAAAATAACAGAAGAAAAAGCAGTGAATCGTTGAAGTAGTAGTTAGTAAAAGTTTGTTGTGCACATACCAAAGAGACAGTTTGCAAAATGGGAGCACTTAAACCAAAATATGAAATAAGGCTCAGGGGTATATTGTTAAAAAGCAGCTTATGTAGTGAGAAAGCAGTGATTGTTTATTCTTCACAGCAATTGGTTATAATTTTTTTAAAAAAGATTTTATTTATTTGAGAGAGAGAGAGAGAGTGAGCGAGAGAGAGAGCACAAGCCGGGGGAGTGGCAGAAGGAGAGAGAGAGAAGCAGACTCCCCGCTAAGCAGGGAGCCTGACAGGGGCTGCGCTCAGTCGCAGGACCCTGGGATCACGACCTGAGCGGAAGGCAGGCACCAACCGACTGAGGCACCCAGGCGTCCCTAGAATCCTCTTGTATGATATGGAATTGATCAGGGGTCACCTCAGATCCACCCTGGCAAACAGTTCAAGTTTTGTTTACGATTTCCAGAGGCATAAGCAAGAAATGACCCAGGTCAAGTTACTATTGCCAAATAAGCTAAATTAACCTTTGTATGATTAACCTGGTTTTGTCCGCTCAGGAGATTTTTCAAAGCTGGTCTTTGTTTTTTTAACAGTTTGCACATTGCTTAGCCTATGATTTTATATATATCTATATCTAGATGTCTTTATATTGATCTATTTATTTTAAATTTTATACTCACTACCATTCCCTTTTCTTTCATCTTGGCCTCTGTTGTCTGGTTAGATCCCCTTCTTAACTATTTTCTTTAGTGGGAAAACATGAGTATTACTCCCTGTCTTCTTACATATCTGCAAGTGTCTTTCACTGTGGCGCCTGAATTAGGTCTTGGCTGGTCATGGAATTCTGGAGGTACAGTAGTTTGCTATCGGGAAGTCTGCGGATGTTATTCCATTTACTTCCAGCTGCTGGTGAGGGGGAAGAGAGATCTGATTCTGTTTTCTTTATCATAAGGCAACTTTCTATGTGGAAGCTGTAAAAAAAAAAAATCGACCCCCTTGAGTTCAAAAATTTTACCAGGATGTTCCCAAGGGGTGTGTGTGTGTGTGTGTGTGTGTGTGTGTGTGTTTTCATCAGCTCAGCCTGGAACTTGCAGACTCCATTCAATCTCTAGATTCAGGTATTTCTTGGTCTAAGAAAAATTTATCCTTTTTTATGTTTAATTATTGCCTTTCCTCCAAATGTACCTTCTTCTCCATCTAGATTTCCTAGGTTGTATGTTAAGTCTCTGGAATCTATCCTCAAATCTCTCATCTTCTTGCTCATGATTTTAGCCACTTTTTATCTTTGCTCTGTGCTTTGAGATATTTTCTCCATTTGATCTTCTAGATTAATTTAGGTTTCTTTTTTTTTTTTTAAGATTTTATTTATTTGACAGAGAGAGAGAGACAGCGAGAGAGGGAATACAAGTAGGGGGAGTGGGAGAGGGAGAAGCAGGCTCCTCACTGAGCAGGGAGCCCACTGCAGGGGCTCCATGCGGGTCTCCATCCCAGGACCCTGGAGTCATGGACTGAGCGGAAGGCAGATGCTTAATGACTGAGCCACCTAGGTCCCCCTAATTTAGGTTTCAACAGAAATTATTCTCTCCTTTCATCTATGTACAGTATTATTTTTTAAAAAACCCTTTTCTTTTTTTCTTCCATTTCCTATTGCCTCCCTTCCTCCCATTCTTCCTCCCCCTCTGATTCCCTCCATGCCTCTCTTCTCTCTCTCTCTTTCCCTTTTTAGTGCCATGGGTTTTTCTTTCTTCTTGCACTTGTATCTTCTTGGTATTTGTTTTGTCTGTTCTGATTGATCTTCCTCTCTGCAACTGAGTCCCTTTGGATATATTGTTATTTCCTTTGTTGACTCAGTGGGGCTCAGGTCTGTCTGTGGAATATCTTAAGAAGCAGCCAGCATAGGTATGGTGGATGTTGTTTGAGTTGATTGTGTAGAGATAAATGGTTCATAAGACTATTACTGAAGCAGGAAAGAAGATACTTTTCTCCCCGTCTTTATGGATTCTCTCAGCCTCCGAGGCAGGAAAGACAGCTCACCATTCAGTTCCTCCTTGTCTTTTGGGGACCAGGAAAAAGCCAACCATTCATGTAGGGCTGAAATCAACCTTTATACTCTCCGGATCTACAGGACTGCGGAAAGCCAAGTTTCCCCTGGATTTATTGGTTTGTTTTTGTCCTGAGCACTTCCAATGGTGGTCTGTCTTATACTCTTGGTAGGTGAATCCTGGCACCCTTTCTCCCCTCCAAACTCATACAGTGCCCAGAGGCTCACATTTATTCATACACCCATAGGTCTTAGCTGCCGTTTGATAAAAGATTAGAGTTGCTAGTTGGAGAGAAAGCAACTGTACCCAAACTGCCATCTTCTTTGTGTTCTGGTCCTCAACTCAACTACTTAGTAACCCCTTAGACAGTATGAGTTCCTCTTGACCTCCATGTCTAATTCTGTGACCTACACATCATAGTTACAATGAAGGTGGAGAAGGAAAAAGAAGAGAACGAACAGGAAGAAAAGGAGATTGAGGGGAATAAGAGAATGAAGAGGAAGAAAAGGAAGGAAAGCAGGACCCCAGTGCCAAAAATCTTTAGTGATGCAGCTATCTTTTGAATACTAGTTCTTAGGACCCAGGGATTTCCTTAAATCAGTGTGTGCGTCTAACGACCTTTTTACTTTCCTAACTGCCTAATTTTATGAGGCGCGTACCCATGGGCCCGCATTTCTGGATGTTAGTATATGAATGACTGCCTAATCTTACCCTTATGCACAGTTGCAGAAAGAAAAGAGATTCAATGTTAGCTACCTAGGGCTAAAGGGCACACACAGGAAAATGACCCTTATTGGGGTAATAGGCTTATTCATGATAAGCAGATCACTTCAAATCCTGATTTGAGAAAATAAACATCTGCTTTATGTCGGATCTACTTCTTGGCCTTTGCTGTGATGATGGCTTTGGCACTGCATCTTCCAAAAGAAGAAAAAAAAGAAAACCAATCCTATCACACAGTAAGCCCGGCGCTGCCTGCAGGATCACCTAGCAGATCATTTATTCCTCTCTGGGGCACATGGGTAGGTGAAAGTGACAGACATATCTTTACCCTTTGTGTTCAGTGATCAAATGTCAATCTTTGGGTGTGCAGATGTGTATATTTGCATGGGTATCTGTATGTATGTATATGTGGGATTGTACAAGGATTTGGTCTTATCTGAATATAAATACTGATTTGACCCAATTCAAGTTCCTCTCCTTTAAAAAAAATTTTTTTTATTTATTTATTTGAGAGAGAGAGAGAGTGAGAGTGAGAGAGAGTATGAGAGGAGAGAGGGTCAGAGGGAGAAGCAGACTACCCACTGAGCGGGAGCCCAATGCAGGACTCCATCCTGGGACTCTGGAATCATGACCTGAGCTGGACGTAGTCGCTTAACCAACTGAGCCACCCAGGCACCCCTCAAGTTCCTCTCCTTAATAGCACCTTGAAGAGATTATATTACCTGAGAATTTATAAGGATAACAAAAAATATGTAAAAGAGTGAATCTTTGGGATAAGTTTACAACAATTAACATGTACATACCTATATGTAGCAACTTACAAATAATGTTACATAACTTGACTGTGGTTCAGGTATCAATCACCAACCTTCCTTACTGGGGCATCCATGAAACACTCAGCCAGGAGTCTTCTGGAAGCATCTTGTCCTTCTTTCCTCCTAGATACATCAACTGCTGTATCTACACTGGTCTGGTTGCTTTTTAGTGTCAAGGTTGAAAACTTCACTGTGAAGAATTCTCTTTTCTCAACTTACCACAGCTTAATGTCCAGTTCTTATATTATTGACTTACGTCTCAACTGCATAGAACTGTGATCCTGTTGTTTTCTCATTTTTCTCTTCCTAATAGGTGTTGCACAAACACAAGGTAGGGATGGTTGAAAGGGTAACTCCTGTGAACATTGGCTTTTAGAGTGGTGGGAGGAATTTTGGATTGGAAGAAAGGACAGAGAGAAAGTGCTGAGAGGAAGGAAGTGGTGACATTTTGGAGCCAGAGGTACAAAAACAGTATCATGGGCAGCGCCCTTGTACTTGTGTGCCCATATGTGCATATGGGCACACACACACACTTATAGTCTTGTATGATTAGCATCACTGTGCCTCTATGCTGACCTAAATGATTTAAAAGTTGCCTCCATATCTAATCTGGCCAGCACCCATCACAAGAACCTTATGGAACACTTCCTCTAAGGTTGTTAAGCTTCACAATTGCTAAAGAAGTAAAATCTTCTCTGAGGTATTTAAAGATAAGAGGGGTTCTCACCCTGATAGTTGAATTGTTCACTGTGTAAAGTGGTTTGATGATGACTTCTCAAACTCCCAATGCTACATCTTTGGTTCTGTGATTACTTAGACCCAGAGAGAAATTCCCATAGCAAGCCAGAGTTAAAAATTGATTATAATTATGCCACAGCCTAAGTCATATGCACTTGCTATTCTTCTGATTCCTTCTTATCCATTAGTCAGTTGCACACATGCCTTTTTTGTATACCATGCTGCCCTCAGCAGAAATAAAAAAGATTGTTGACTGTTTCAAAGATATCTATTGACATGTCACCCACTACAACAAATCATTGTTAAGTTATATAAATGGTAGAATTTTAATTGCAGTTTCAGGGGTAACTCATTACTAACTCTTTCCCTGGCTGCATGTGCATTGGCCTAGGAGGAAAGATGAAAAGACCTACATAGAGATGATTAAAAAGGGTATAGGGAGTGAAGCAAGAACTTAAAAATATTTGAGAGCTACCAAAACAGAAAGGAGTTTTGAGCACAGATAACTGGGCTTAAAATTAGAAGAACCTCGGAGACCACTGTCAAGGTTACAAGAAGTTGAAATTATTGTCAAATAATAACAAAACTCTAAAATTGTAGCTTTATAGCTATAACATAAGCTTAATTTCCAAGTTAAACTTACTTCATGTTTCTCCATTTAGTTCAGCTTTTAAAACACCCAAAGCAACATTTTATATCCAGTCTTTATTCGTAGGAAGAAAATACTCATAATTACATTTCAGAATATTTTCTTTTCCATGAGCTTCCAGGGCTTCGTGAATAAGTTTACTTTTCTATTTAAATCTTCCATATTTACAAAGACCTTAAGAGTGCCTTATTACTCCAATTTAAGCAGTAAAATAATCATATGGTCTCATATGATTTCTTTTAGATCTAGCTATGATCTTAGCCAGATGTAAAAGAAACTGCAGTTAAAATTATGCATAGTGCTTATAAAAATGTGTAGTTGAGTTGAATTACTTTCCTATCATGGAATCTCTGTTTACGGTTTGACTATAGTGTTTTCCTTTGGGCAGATGTCTACATTTTCTTATCTCTCCTGGTAACGTCAATCTGTTCCTCACCATAGTTTAGGATGTTAGCTATGTGTTTATCTGTGGTCAAAAGAACCAGTACACAACTTGCTAAGTTTTTCCTCATCCATGGAAAGGCTATCTCTTGCCTTGTGGCTATAACCTGAAATATTTGACCAAGCCATCCTTTCATGAATTTACTAATAAAGTTGATCTGATTGCTGCTTTTGTATTCCACGATTCAGCAGACACTCTGATGTAGCTGAAGCTGGGTTCAGTATGACCAGTCCACTTGAATATACCATCTTACATCCTCCAAGTCCTTTCAGATCAGAAAAGAAAGTGACTGACAAGAAGCAAAGAACATTGGATTAGCATTCAGTGCCTGGTCTAAAATAGGTGTTCAAATAAACACACGCATGCACGCACGCGCGCGCACACATACACACACACTAAATGGATTCTAGCCCCAGCTCTGTCACTATTTATCTAAGAGAACTTGGGCACCTCACTTCATCACTTTGGGCCCATTTCTTCATGTGTTAAAAACCCTTTTGACATCAAGTTACCATGATGGGACTTTTACTTGAGAATTATCACCCTTGATGGGCAATGGAGTCACCTGCAACTTGGGAGCTTCCACAACTATTGATGCCCAGATTCCATCTCGAGAGATCGGGTTTCAGTTGGTCTGGAGATGGGGGGTCCACGCATTTATATGTTTGCAAGCCCCCATGATGACTCTAATGTGCAACCAGAATTGGGAACAGCTGCCCAGAAGAAAGCTTTCTAGCATCTTCTTCCTCCCTGTCGGAGAAAGACTAATTCATCTGTTTAGATGGCAAAAGACTGAAGATAATCTTTCCACCTTTCTCTTTTGGGCAGCACTACAAGGTTTACAATTTGACCTGCTCTCCTTTGGATCTACGTTGTGTTCTGGTCAGCCTTGTGGAATGCCACCCAGGGGTGCACAGCCCCTGCAGGGGAAGTCTGTGGTTTTGGTTGGTTACATTCAATCTAAGGAGAATATAAAAGCCCAATTATGATAAAGCTGATATTTAGATCCCTTTCTCAATTTATTAAATTTAAACTCAGAAGAGGGAAAGCATATCAACAAACTTTACCAAGTCTAGTCCTAACTCCTGTGTCATGAGGATTAAATAAGGTAGGTTCTTGAATGTGCTTTGTAAACAGTAAGAAGCTACTGGATATTTACCCCATTCTCCAGTTTCCTACCAGATCTAGAATTCTGAATATTCTGAGAGGTAGTGCAGACAGCATCACTTTGATGCTGGTTGACAAGTTACAATGCAGTACTAACGCTATTACTGATTTCCTGTCATAGAATACATTATTAAATAAAGAAAGCATAATGCTAGTGGATAATAGTGAAGTGGGAATCCAGAGGTTTGGATTCAAGATTCAGACATTTGGAATACTGGACAAGTCTCTCTGAGCTTATTTTTTTTTTTCATCTCAAACAAGTGAGTCAATTTCAGACCTTTAAAGTTTCTTCTAGTTCTAACATTCTAGAGAATGTTGATGGAATTGCTTATGATGCTGACAGTAACTGACATGATGGATAGGACACGTCCAAGTCTCACTATACCCTGAAATGTCCTGGCTTCCTATTTGCCGTTAGCCATTAAAGAAAGCCATTAAAGAAAATTTTCGTCTGACACTTATTCTAAGAACATCCCCAACTGGGCAGGTTAGGGAGTTTTATCCTCAAGAAAGTAAAGAGCTCAGTTACACCCAATGGTTTTCCTCTTGCACCCTTCAAATTCTGAGCCTCTCCTCACCACGAAGCCCTCCTGTATACTAACCAGGAAGTGTTGAGCTTTTTCCATCTCAGCAAATTTGAAACATTTTCTATTTTGCAGAGTGTGTCTTTCCTACCCATTCTGCTTACCTCAACTCACAACCAGCCACAACAATTTTTCAAATTTTGGAATCTAGAAAAATGTAGGGTGTTATAGGATCACCAAATGGCATTAAAGAACAATACTAAGTACTGTAATATTAGTGTGCTCAGTTAGTACTATACTACTTTGTCTTACAACTGTTTGATTCCAGATTAAACGCAATTAAGTACCTGAGCTTCATTAGCAAAATGACCTCACCAACCTCTTATTTGAGCATGCATCCATTAAGTCTGTTAAGACTGTGGAAGCAGGGGCGCCTGGGTGGCTTAGTCATTAAGCATCTGCCTTCAGCTCGGGTCATGATCTCAGTCCTGGGATCCAGCCATCAGGCTCCCTGTTTGGGGGGGAAGACTGCTTCTCCCTCTCCCACTCCCCCTGCTTATGTTCCCTCTCTTGCAGTCTCTCTGTCAAATAAATAAAATCTTAAATAAATAAAAAAATAAAAAGAGTGTGGAAGCAGAAGGAAATATAGTAGAAAAGGACCTAATCTAATTCATCTTTAATCCTTTGTATGTAGCAAGAGAGTAAATGCTAATACATGCCTAACGTATGTATTCATGTATTGAAGAAATTCAAACATGAACAGTGAGTGGTACAGCAAGTAATCAGGCCTATACCAACATTATAAGGATTTTAGGACTTTTAAAAATAAATTAAATTCAGTTAAAATACTGTTACTTTTCAGAATACAGACTCAAATTCCAAGAAAGCACTTTTAATAAAATAAGGCACAATGTTTAATAAGGCAAAATTCACACAGAGGGTTAATATAACATCACATTTTCTTGTATGTCCTGTGGGGGGAAAAGGAGGTATAGAATTGAAGTAGCTTAAATATTTTTTTAGAGCATTTACCATTACAAAGTAATACATAAATCTGATGTACTTAACTATATCTTGTCCTGAAGTGAAAATTTAATTGTTGAGTCACATTGCTGAATTACATTTATTGTTATCATTGTTTTAAATATCTATATACTTATATAGATATTCCTAATTCACAAGATTTCAAATACATAAAACTAAGAAACAATATAAATGAAAACTAAGAAATAAGACAATGAAATTTAGTCATTTGACTGAAGTAAAAGTTCATATATTTTAATATCCTTTGTTGATACTTTAAAGTCCCAAACTTTATAAAAAGTTAAAATACTGGTAACTTAAAATATTTCTCCCATATTTGTTTCTCATGAATACAAGTGGGCTCAGAAATGCAACAAACCCTAATTACAGACACACAGGGCTCTCCATGATTGTACTGTTGTAAAGTGATTGTTGAAGTTAATATTCCTTCTCAATAACATACATAACATCACATCAATGTCAACTGTTTAATAAAGGATTCTCTTAAAACATTAGTTGTAGACATAAGAATTAACCAGTTTAGTAATATTTTTGTAGTACCAGCAATAGCACTTTCAGTCTTATCCAGATTCTTCTAACCTCAATGTAGAATAAAAGAGTTTTATCCAGTTTATTCACAGCCAAAGTAAGTTCTGGTAAACACACTTAGTCAACCTAACCATGGTTTTCTGGTACAATGGTATATAAATAATCTTCATTAAATTCATAAATTTTAGTATTTACTAGATTGAATACTCCACCTTAGGATAAACTGACACTGATAAATCTCAGGTAAAAGTCTAGTAGCACCCAAATCAGTATTATCCTGTGAGTGTTCAATGTTTGTTGTTAGTGAACTGTTATTTTCTACATCAATTCTTAGCAAATATGGACCAAGGAACGATAGAAAAATAGAGATATTTACAAGTAAAATGTTAAAACATAGCCCCTAGCAACCTAGTGTTACAAAGAAACCACTCACAAAATATCCTAGGCCTTACAGCAATAATACCTTTAAATCATGCTATTAGTATAAAGATGGTTGGGAACTGCTGTCATCTCTTAGTGGTAGCAGATAAATTTTCTTTTTAATATAAAAAAGAATATACCTTCTGACTGATTTTATTTCAGGGGACTCTGATCCATAGGACTTGACCTCCTCCAATAGTATGCACGATTGGGATTCCCTCTACAAAAGCCAGAAAAGCCCTGTTTTAGGGGAAGGAATCCCTCAGGTCACTCAGTCTTTCTCCCTCAAGTCAAATGCAAAGGGTCATTACCCTGTCACAAACAACTTACTAAATGACAAAGTTCCCCAGACTTTGGGTCTACAGTGGAGGATTTAAGGCACACACTTTCTGAGCACAAATGAAGACACTGCTGCCTTTAAAGACATCACAACTATAACGAAAATACAAAAGGATGTTAATAAGTTAATCAAATTAATGTTATAAGAGAATAGTGCTTAATACAGAAACAGTGACAGTCAAGTACTTTTCTATACAAAAGGAATCAGAACTATGTATCACAGGTCATGTTGCCTAAAAACATGCACACCAGCCTTTACTGTTAACACCCAGCACAACTTAAAAGCTGACTATTTTGGACTAAATAGAGAGTAATATTTATACTAACATAATAAAATATCTACTTTGGATAAGAAGTGAGGGGGTCATTTAAGTAAAAATTAGATATTTCTAAATAAATGCCGCTTAACTAATTATATACATGTTTTATAACTGTTTTGCCTACAAAGGGTCTTATTATGTAGAATAACTTTTTATATAAATAAATACTGCTAAAATGCTTTAAAAGATCAAACTTTATTTGTACTAATTATTTGCTTAGTATTTTTTTTTCTTTTTACATAGTGACAAGGTAAACATTAACCAAGGCTGTAACATAAATTCCAGGTTAATGAGGTATTACTTTCTCCCTTTGAAAAGAGCAAGGTTGGTGGTAAGAAAATCCTATTTTCTTGCTGGCCCATCATTATGGAAGGAAGTGGATAATCTTTCAGTAGCAGAAACCAAAAATATTTAGAGATAAAGGCTTTCAGGTGGTAAATAAGCCATGTGATTTTAACAATTTACTATTACTTTAAAGAACTTTCTTGGCTTAGGGATATACCTGGGTGTCTGGTGACTCCTCTGTCCTGGCCCTTTGTTACTTTCAAAGATTTCTTTCATTTAATACTCCAGCAATCAGCCTTCTCCTTCTCTTCTTTTGCTTAAATTGATATCTACAATGGTATCATTTTGGCAGTTTGGCAGGATTGGTCTGCAGTGTTACCCTGCTCTAGGCCTTTAACTTTTATTTACATCGACATAAAAATTCCTCAAATTTGAGGTACTGTTTATAATGCATCTTTACTTTTACATTTGGTAATTTGAAGTTCCAAATAGTTAAGAATTTCCAAATAAGAGACTCCTCTGGCACACATTGAGAAGTAAAATGCGAAATAACCCTCAGATCTTCCTCTGGTATTCAAATACAAGGAATCCTAAGAACCTTGACTAACTTGTCCTTAGGTCAGCCAATCCCTGGCACCAAGGAAGCAAAATATTGTTATCAGCTAATCTTATTTCCTAAAATCCTAGGACTATTCAAACTGAGTTGGTGACACTAATAATTGGATTCTAGAGGAATAAAGATTACTAAGAATGTTCAATGTTCCCATTTCCATTTCAAATATTAACACTGAAGAATTCCATTCTAAACACATTAATGCTGTGGTTAAGTAGTTTTATCCACAGAAGTTCTGGTCACTAAAATTGTCCAATTGGAGCTTTATCAAAAACTTATTTCATTATGAAAATTAGTACAGATTCTTAAGTCTCAAAAATACAGTTTATTAACTAGTTTAAATATAAACATATGACTTAGCAACTAAAGAGATAGACTATCATTTCAAATACATAGTCAGCTATATGATTTAGGAGTTGATTATCTGGTTTCTAAATTATCAAGTCCCTTGTATCTCATCTTCTGGCTAATTTCTACAATCACCAGTTATTAAAAAAAGGGGGGGGGAAGTAGAGAAGAGAAACAGAGAAAATCTTAGAAATTATTAGCAGCTCTTCTAAAAGGTTAGGTCAAAAATTTTAAAAAAGATAGAACTGACAACTGAAATGCAGATTTCAGTAAAAGTCACTAAAGACAGCTGCACACCGACCTTAGATTTTCAAATGTACATGTACAACAAACATGTTAGTGTATATTATGGTAAAACAAACATGTTATTGTATATTATGGTATACATCTGCATATATAGCAAAGGCCAGAAACTGTTTCTGGTTGGACCTATTTACATCTGTAAGAGGTCAATCAGTTTACTTTCTTTCTGGGAAGCTGGGAAATACTTAACTGTACTTATATACCTACCCATTTATTTTACAAAGACTAACTCTTGAAAGTTAGTCTTCCAAGCTAGTAAAGGATTGAGTACACTGAGGCATTTAAGCCAGAAAAATTTGGTCCTATCAATTTGGATATTTTATTATGAATACATTATTTTCTATGAAAATATTTTATGTATTGCTATTAACTAAGTCAGGTACAGAACACTTTGGGCTTCTCACTTAGGCACTGCCTAAGTTATCTTTTCCTTTCATAATTTCATATGCAGCTTGCTGTGGCTAAATGGAGAAGTAAAAAAAGACTTTACATTACTTCCATTTTATGATCTAATCACCCATGTACTACTTTGCTAGGCAGCAGAAACATACTAGATTACCTATAGAGACCTAGAAAATTTCTCAAAAGGAAAAAATATTATTACATTATAACAAGGTGAAGGGATTCACTTTATAGCAGCGTTTCACAACTGCAGTCATGAAACTCCATGATGTTTCATGAATAACACATAATAAACTCTGAACTATCCTACAATATATTTTCTTCTAAAATAAAAAATAAACACAAACCAAAAACCTAACATATGTACATTATTATTATCATACAACAATCTATTAAGAAATGTCGTGGCCCAGCTGTGAATGCCAGGAAGTCAGAAGGGAGAGCTTCTGATGTTCTAATGTGTTTCTGATCTACATTTCATTGTATAGGTAACATTTACCAATAAAAAATCATTTTATACATGGGGGACTAGGGAGGCAGAAAAAGAAGAAAAGAAACAAGATGGGATTGGGAGGGAGACAAACCATAAGTGACTCTTAATCTCACAAAAGAAACTGAGGGTTGCGGGGGGGAGGGGGTCGGGAAAGGGGGGTGGGGTAATGGACATTGGGTTGGGGAGGGTATGTGCTATGGTTAGTGCTGTGAAGTGTGTAAACCTGGCGATTCACAGACATGTACCCCTGGGGATTAAAAATTTGTTTATAAAAAATAAAAATTAAAAAAAAAATCATTTTATTAAAAAAAAAACATAAAAACCCCCAAACCCCCATCATTTTATTATTGGTTATCTAATGACTGCTAGTATGTTTTGTGTATTTTATAATATCAAAATTATAATTCTACTATTCAATTTTTATTCCAAGTTAACTAGTTAATAAAAATTTGGTCATTTCTAATAGCAATTAATTTGTGAAACATTTTTCTGCCATACTTAAGGGATATATTTAAGAAGTTTTATATGTTATCAATACATTACTTTCAAAAAAGTGTTCCATGGTTAAACTGGTTTTGGAAATTATTCTATTTCTTACAATTGAAAGACTGCCTTAAAGTCTTTACACAAATAATGGCTGCCCACAATTTTATTTGGCTTGTAATGGTTTTCTAGTTTTTCTTTAAAACGTAGAGAAAGTTACAGATCAGTACACACAGGCAAAGGAGTCAGACATGACTTAAAAATTTTTAAATCATTTTCCCACTCCTTTAACGCAAGATACAAAGAAGCTTTCTAAGTTTACATCTCTTTTCTGTCGAAAGAAGTCTGACAGATTTTTTAAATCAAAAGCTATTATTCTGTCTTATGATGAAAAGATTAATCAAGACTGCTGCTTCCCATTAAGTGCAAAAGTGATTTCCTTACAAGGGGATCACTTCATGTTTAAACAAAAAATTCAAGTTAAAATGGCTGTGAGCTCTTATGTTAGATAAAGAGCTGTTCACCTAGTTTTTAAAGCATATTTTAAAGTGTTCTGCATAGTATGTCAGGTTATACAGGCTGCTCTGGCATCATTACTTGAATAAATTTCTAAAATCTTGCTAGGACTAAGGCACTATAATAGTCATTGCTGGATTACAGAAAGGAAACAGCAATCATACAGAACAAAGGAGCAGAACTGAAGAGTTTTAAAATCCCACATAAAAGTTACATCCCTTACTTTACCAGTTAGTAGGTCCTATGTAACCATCTGTGAGCTTATGTGAATAGCTCTGTAATCTAGACACATGGGCAATACAAGGAGGGAGGGCTACTCCTGTTAAGGCATAGTGTTCAGTCTAAACCCAAGGACAACTCTGGCAATAATTACAGCTCTGATCATTTCTTTCTTCATCTCAACAGTCACACGTTACACCACTCATGGTTTATTATAGTCCTGCTCTTCAGAATGCTCCATTGTGCCATGTGATTCATGCAAAACCTGAGTGAAAATTGCAAACAATAAAACTGCAAACAACCAGCTAAATTGGAAACCATCATTCAGAGTGAATTATATTCAAAGAATCCAAACATGGAACTGGACTAATTCCTGCTGAATGGGAAGATAAAATACAAAATCTTTTCTATCATCTCCAACTCTTTCATGGACATTCAAGATGAAGATACCATTTCAAAGTCTTTTTCTTTTCCAATCACCTTTGCTCAGTTCTTTTACATGTGTCATACCACCCTGCATTCTTTTCAACCAAGAAGAACTTTCTGCATTCTGTGTGCAGCGACACTAGCTTCGTCCTCTGAGTCAGATTCACTCTGGGATGTGGAGCTGTGAGAGGCAGAACTGCAAGGAGAAGAACATTCTGGGGAACATAAGTAGTGCATCAGTGGGAGGCGGTACTTCCCACAGAAGTCCACAAATTTAATTTGTCTGACACAGCAGTCAAAGTAGACTCCTAGAGAGAGGAAGAAATTAAGTACAAAATAATCATTACAAAGCAAAGAGCCATTTCTTTTTCAACCCCTTCTCTAATATTCTGAAGAAAAGTCACATACAGTCCCCTTTTCTGTGAATTTTAAGCAGAAGCAATAGTTGCTTCTATAGCTATTTACAGAAATACCAGAAGGCCTTAGGGATGACAATTTGGCTACAAAGAGAAGGCCAGATAAGATTTATCTTAAAGGGAGCTGGCATTAAAAGGATACTGTTAGTTAGCTTCTTTTCTCTGGGTGACTTGGTGAATAATGGCTGATGGAGAGATTACAGGATACCTAAAGTGTTCTTCCTCCACTCCCCAACCTATTCCTTGGTACTACCCTACCGGCAAGAAGCTTAAACCCCCCCCTGCAAGGGACACCTGGGTGGCTCACTTGATTAAGCTACTGCCTTGGCTCAGGTCATGATCCCTGGGGAGTCTGCTTATTCTTCTCCTTCTGCCCTTCCCCACCACTCATCCTCTCATGCTCTCATGCTCTCTCCCTATCAAATAAAATAAATAAAATCTTAAAAAAAAAACAAACACTGTGAAGTGTGTAAACCTGGCGATTCACAGACCTGTACCCCTGGGGATAAAAATACATTATATGTTTATTAAAAAATAAAAAAAATTTAAAAACAAACAAACCACAAAACTCCTTTAATAATGATCCGAAAAGATCTGTTGTCATACAAAAAATCTGCGGAAAAGAGACGACTTTTGATATTCTTGTTCTTATGTATTGGGAAGGGAAAATCTTATATTTCCACAGGCTCTAAATCTACAGGTTTCAGAGCTGTTTCATGAATGATCTCACTTGATTCTCACACAATTATATACTGTTAGGTAGACTGAAACACTATTCACCTTTTTCAATTCCTAATTTAGTGCCCCTGAGATGGGGACCTTCAGCTAAATAAAACTACAGCTAGAGATGTGAGGAAAGCAGAGGATACTGTAGCTCAGGGTTCAGTATAACTGGAACACCTATAATTCTGGGTCCCATTACCCTTCTTTTTTTTTTTTTTGTTTAAGATTTTATTTATTTATTTGACAGACAGAGATCACAAGTAGGCAGAGAGGCAGGCAGAGAGAGAGGAGGAAGCAGGCTCCCTGCTGAGCAGAGAGCCAGATGTGGGGCTCAATCCCAGGACCCTGGGATCATGACCCAAGCCAAACCCAGAGGCTTTAACCCACTGAGCCACTCAGGCACCCCATCCCATCACCCCACTGCAGAGGAATCTCAACCTCTATACTCTAAGACTACTCTGTGTATCAGATAAGGCTCTAAACTAAGAAGATGTGGTTCAAGCAAAGGAGAAATAATGATTTCTACTTACCTTTTCCCCCCCATTAGCTTTCATAATATTCTGATTGTGTAATCAGTATAATTCATAGTTTAAAAAGGGGATGTCATGGTATGTTACTTTGAACAATTTAGGAAAGTAAAGTAATAAAGTAATAGACTGGTCAACCAATATTGATAGTAAATCCCCCAAAATGTGTTAGCATCCTAAAAAAAGATGGAAGTAATAAAATAAAGCCTTATAGAGTTACCATGAGCTAGAACAGCACAATATTACCTTGTCATGTCTAGGGTCTCAGACTCTACAAAGACAAAAAAATCTCTCAAAATATAAATTTATTTTCGCTAGGGCACCCAGGTGACTCAGTTGGTTAAGATTTCGACTCTTGTTATGGCTCAGGTGGTGATCACAGGGGTAGTGAGATCGAGCCCATGCCCCTCAGGCTCTGTGTTCAGTGGGAAGACTGCTTGAAGATTCTCTCCCTCTGCCCCCCCACAACTCATGCACTCAAGCACATGTGCTCTCTAAAATAAATCAATCTTTAAAAAAATTTTACTTTTCTTTAACTCAGTGTTCAATAGCTTATGAGTCTGAGGGCAGAAATGTCACTGGTCCAATTTTTATATAATCTTGATTTTTAAACTAATAATTTTTAAAGTATATTTGTTTCTAAGATAAATTACATCAGTATACTAAAAAAAAAAAGTCATTTAAAAAAGCATTTAAAAGAGAAAAGAGAATTCTTACAGAGGTTCATTTTTAGAAAAGGATATTTTCAAAGAACAGATTAGACATGTTATTATGCCCTAAGGCCTGGTGTGAATGCTGTCCCTCACCACTGTTAAAGCCAACTTGAGGGATGCCTGGGTGGCTCAGTCCAATAAGCTTCTACTTTTGGCTCAGGTCACAATCCCAGAGTCATGGGATTAAGTCCTGCATCGGCTCCCTTCTCCCTCTGCTTGTGCACATGCTCGATCTTGCTCTCTGATAAATAAATCCTTAAAAAAAA